>OX465247.1:19038462-19305675 GCA_949987775.1 Aproaerema taeniolella | reverse complement strand
GATAGATGAAATCAGTTTGGATTTCTGTCACATACGCGTCACATTACTTTTGATCAGGAACGAATCCCGAAAACCCTTCAGGAGCTGAGATCTGATGTGCTCCGAAAAGTGCAAAATCCGGCTGGCTGAACCATGTTTTTTTGATTTTTTGGCGAAAGTATACCGTCACAAACGATGAAAGTTTGCTTGTTTGTCGTCACAAACGATTTGCTATCGACCTGAATATGCGAGATCTCTCCGGGCGACATGTCTCAGCTGTCCTGACCTACATCTTTATTCATTGTTTACAAAGCTCCACTCCCAAATCTTATCTCAAACGTAATAAAACAAAGAAGTTATCCAATATCTCGTATTGACCTTAAACTTTTGTAACAAATTTTGTTAGGGTGTATCTAAATAAATAAATAAAAAATCTATATACCCTTACACTATTATAGTTTGGACAATCTTCAACGCAGAGCTAAAATCAAAAGAATTCATAAATTCAACACTGTCTCGGATTATGCTGTGCGTGCACTTGTGCAGAATATTTTTCGTCCTTCGAGCCGTCATTTTATGATCTGAGCCCAGATTCGAATTATTATTTTAGAATCTTAAGTATTTCTACAGTAGTCAGCCAAATCAAAACACCCGCAAGCAAATTTTAATTCTTCGCAAACTAATTTCGTTCATCAAACTCAGAAGTATCTAGAGCTAACTCGTACATTTAATATTTGAGTTGCCGACGGTGCCGCCCTTCATTATGCTGCCAAAGGTACTCGACGGCCATCTTTGTGGTTTTAATCTGAATTTCAAACGTTGTAGACTTAGTACTAAAATTTTAGACTAGCAATAAAAGTTTAATTTGGAGCACAGTAATGGAATTTTGAGTGAGGTAACAAAAATAGATATCAAACGAGTTTGAAACGTAACAAAAATAGATGTTACGTTTATTCACTTCAGACTAAATTAGCATTAAAGAAGAGACAAAAAGAGGAAAATAAAACACTGAAATCAAAATCATTAATAAAACTTCCCTTCTTTAAAACAGGAAAAGTGAGCAAGGCTCTTTATTAGTCTACCATGCGCTAGTGAAAAAAAAAAGATAACTAGCTTTCCGCCCGCGGCTCCGCCCGCGTGGACTGCAGGCTATACCGTGCGCAACTGAGGCATAAAATGTAGCCTATGTACTTTCCCAGGCTCTAGACTATCTCTGTACCTAATTTCATCAAAATCGGTCAGTAGTTTAGACGTGAAAGACGGACAGACAGACAGAGTTACTTTCGGATTTATAGTATTAAAATAACAAAGTAAGGATAATATTTTCTGAGATGAAAACCGCGTCATAAACAGTTATTTCGGTCTATTAGTTTTTTCAGTGGTTTCCCAAGAGGGGTTTAATTGCAAATTTACCTAAAGCTACGTTGTATGTACAGACAGCAGCGCATCAGGTTACCCATTAGTACTACGAAAGCCGGCGCTATTGCGACATCAAGTTCAACGTGTGTAGCCTGATTTGCTGCCGTGTATACATCGAGGAGTGTGATCATTAGCTGCATGAGCTTATTCCGCCTGCTTCTTTCTTCTATCGGACGGACGCCAAGACGCACGGCGGGATACCATCCTTACCTTACCTTATCGAGATTTATATTTTCAGGTCCTTTTAGGAAATGTGAAAATAAATAAAATTTTGATATTATAATTTTAACTGTTCCTAGATTGTCCGATGTTCTTTATACACAGAATACAGAATAAATAATAAATAATCTGCTATTAGAAAGCTCATGAAGTTATAATGAAACTTATTACTTTAATAATATTGTACCCAACTTTTTATAAATAAAAGCACGGTGCACGGGACTCCGTTCCCGTTGAAATTTAAAAAATTGTGTAGCCTGTGTCACTCAGGGATAATGTAGCATTCTAATGGTGAAAGAGTTTTTCAAATCGGTCCAATATTTTCGCAGCTTATTCAAAGCAAACAAACAAAATAGAGCTTTCCTTTTTAATATTAATTTGATATATATACCCTTAGGATGCTATAAGTCCTGGACTGAGAGTAAAAGTATTTTTTTTTTATGTTTTATATTATGATTCAACGTGAATGTGATAAATTGACAATGAAAACTGTTTTTGGCTTACGTGTTACCTAATGTGTATAATTTATATGTATTACATTATGCTGTAAGTTTTCCTAAATAAATAAATAAATAAATAAATAAATAAATAAATAAATAAAATAAATAAGAGAATAAAACAGTTGTGTCGTTATTGATGTGTAATTGTCTAAGCATCAAAGGTTACGTCACAAATTGATAATTTGGCAATGGGTCAACTATTTAACAACGATTTCCAATAGATCGTCTAAGAATATCGGTACTTTGTTAGGATAACATTTGAGTACAAAATATTTAAAAAAAATATGTCATAATATGTTAAGGTTATTATTTTTTTCTTATCTTCAACCAGAACCTTAACCGAGTACAAAAGCGTGGAATCGAACCCGCGTCAGATTGTCCTTGACTCATCGTCGTTCATCCGGAAAAAACTCAGAAAGTAAGTAATTAACGTCCATATTAGTCATGCTACCGCGGCATGGATTGCAATCTATTGCCGGACGTATAACAAAAAACGTGGATATTTTATACACTACCTATTTACAGGAAAGGTGCCTTGAAAGGTTAATCCGTGACCTAGAGAAGGTTAATATTTATTTGTTTATTTACTTTGTTCCCGTCGGAATTTGAGTAAATTATTTAGTCTTGGTATTACTCTGAAGTTTAGCAACTTATACTACTAAAATCCCTCGAGTAATTTTTGCGTGAAGGAGTATTAAACATCCACCCATCTATCCATCGTCACAAACTTTCGCACTTATAATATTAATAGGATTCTTTGTAAATTCAGTGATAGGTAAACTTCTTGAAATGAAATATGAAATAAATATGAAAAAAAATAAAAAAAATATGCTTTTTTCTTTGCAAGATCAAAGAATGTCAGACACAAAAGATACAAAATCTCGTTGGGGAGAATAGCTGCTCAACGTACAGAGGGCCGCACGTCAGGTTACCACATGCGTGCACTCTAAGTGTTATGCGCTGCTCTTTATACATCAACAAGTTATTTTCTTTATCCTGTAGTCAAGTGTGCGTGGCGAACTTGAATTACTATGGTGTCAGTTTTCAAACCGCCAAATGGCCTTCGATTTAGTTCAACGACTGTAGTCAATCGACAACAGCCGGTAGCTTAACGCGCACGGAAACGCTATAAATTGTCACTTTCGTCACCCATCGGGTTCCCTGCCCCTGTGTACGTTGCTGAACCACACTGATCGGTTCACATCAGCGCTTCAAGTAGTATCAAATCTTTCAGATCAGAACCAGATTACACCACCAGCTCATGTTAAGCAAAGTAGCGATCAGACACGGCATCGTTTGGCAATCGCTACCTGGTTAATTCTCTTCGCTCCGACGGCTGCAAATTCGTTTTCAATAATGCAATTAAAACCCAATTTTTATTATTCATGACACGAGAACTTTGAGCTGGTTTGTTGTTAGTGTTACTACCGGTTTTGTTGAATAAAGGGTAGACTAATTGGACGTCCATAACCTTCCACAGCGAGGTTGGGTTGAGGCAGATTTATATAAATTTTACTTAGAGCTTTCTGCCTATGATTTTTTTTTTTATTATAAGATGGGTTAACTCTTGACCTCAATCTTGACCATAAAGGTCAAAGATGAGGTCGACGATGGAGCGAGTTAACCCAGAAAATGCCTATAAAGGCACTGGTACTCCCACGCACCAACGGAACACAGCAAGCTGTTTGGCGTCGGACTTCGGTAGGAGGGTGGTCGCGAACCAGACGGCCCTTTACAGAGCCTACCACACCGCATGAGACCATAGGACGACACCTCAGATTCAGAAAAAAAAATTGTCGTTGCCTTGGATGGATTACTAGGAGGCAGGTCTCATTTGTGTCCTTAGTCGCCTCTTACGACACCCACGGAAAGAGATGGGGTGGTGTTATTCTCAACCGATCACCACACGGCTATGATTTTGTTTTTGTGTAAAAGTAGCCTGTTATGTCATACTCCAGCTCTCCATTTATCCCTTTGCAAAAAAAAATCGTCAATTCCTTGCTCTGTTAGTTATAACGTGAAGTACAGGCAAACATGCAGGGCGACTTTATAATCACTGGTCATATTTTTCTTACGTATTTAGTATCATTGCCAGAACATTAATCTGTGGATAATGATAACGGTGCTGATTGTATAAATACCTAAACATATATGTAAACCTTTGTATGTATTAATCTCTTGTACAATTGTGTGTTGTCCTGAATAAATTAAATAAAAACATAAATAAGGAAAAAAGTATTCTTTTTTCGAAAAATTTCAGTATATTTTTACCCCTTTTCACGTCTTAGGGGATGAATTTTTAGGAACCCAAAAATATGGGTCTGACGAATCGTAATAAAGAGCAGGAGCACTATTACCAAGTTTCAAGCAAATAGACAGTTTTTTTTTGCCATACCAAAGTTTAAACATACTTATTTTCATGCTTCCTATGATCTAGCTTTAAATTTTTGTGTAAAACAATAAAAAAAACAAAAAATACGGGTCTGTTAATTTAGTATGACATTAATGTTCATAAAATTTCACCAGTTGAAAAGTCATCAATCATGTAGAAACAGGATACTTACCTAGTAAGGATATTATTAGTAAAGATTACAATGTCGCCGGAAATTAATAAGAATCGTAAGTTGATCAATTTTCGAGGTAGTTTATCAACTTTCGGCAAATCATACACGGCAGTTGAAATGTATTATTTAACGCAATAAATTTTAGCTAATTGATCAACTTACGATGCCTAGCGGTAAGTTTATCAACTAACGATTTTATCACACGTCAAATCATACACGAATGGACCAATCGCTGTTCAGTGTACATTTTTACGTTAAATTGACATCCGTAATATAATACACTATTCTCTGATTGGTCGATGCGACAACCTAAGAGGCAACCACAGTCGAGTCGTTTCTGGCACTTCGCCGGCCGCTGCCGCGGCACGCTCGCTACGCTCGCTCGGCTCGTGCGTTGAGGGTCGCAGTTCTAACCTAACCTAACCCAATCAACCCGTTTAGGCTACTAACAAACCTACTTGTCGCGGTTCTAAGTGAGACGTTCAACCAATCAGCGAACACCTCGAGTTTTCAACCAATCAGCGTACACATCGGGTTCGTCGGATCATTTTACTGCGAGACGCCGTAAATTGATCAATTACCGGAAATGTATACGTTAAATAATACATTTCAACTGCCGTGTATGATTTTCCGATAGTTGATAAACTACCTCGAAAGTTGATCAACTTACGATTCTTATTAATTTCCGGCGACATTGTAATCTTTACTAATAATATCCTTACTAGGTAAGTATCCTGTTTCTACATGATTGATGACTTTTCAACTGGTGAAATTTTATGAACATTAATGTCATACTAAATTAACAGACCCGTATTTTTTGTTTTTTTTATTGTTTTACACAAAAATTTAAAGCTAGATCATAGGAAGCATGAAAATAAGTATGTTTAAACTTTGGTATGGCAAAAAAAAACTGTCTATTTGCTTGAAACTTGCTTCTTATTATTTTCCGGTGACGTATATAAAACGAAAAGCCCTGATTAACTGACAATCTAGGAAGTTGAAACGATTTTTCCTAATTAGAATTAGAAGAAAAAACACTAGTCCCACTAGATGTTTTATATTTCCGGCACTTGTACACACAGCAGCACGTCAACCTATACTATACATGTTGACCTTGATGTCACCCTTATCTCGCTCGTGATAGCGTCGGCTTTCGCATGGGTAGCCTGACGTGCTGCTGTGTGTACATCTATATCGCAATTTAATGTGACACCATTTAACCCTCCGCATACCAGGTGGGGTGTCATAAACCCCAGGCGGTGAAAAATCGATATATTTTCTAAAATTTTCGTGCGCAGAATCTGAAGCTCTCAGTAGCTGGAGTTGCGACGTTCTTACACTGGCAAGTACCATTAGTTTAGTGGTGCGTGCGTTTTTTAGGGCTCTAGATGCGTTTTTACCCGACTGCCGAAGAAGGAGGGTAATGTTTTTCGAGTGTATGTAAGTATGTATGTATGTCTTTTCCTTTGTGACCTCCTGTAGCCTAAACGGCTTGATGGATTTTGATGTATGAGGTATCGTTAGATTTGTCTTGATTACGGGAGTGTCATAGGATACATTTTATCCTAAAAGTCCCACGGGATAAAGACATAATAATATTTTTTAGTGTGCAGTCGGGTATTTTGTTTTTTTAATAATTAATAGTTATTGTTTGGAGTTGTTGTTATTTGAGCATTACAAAATGCAATTATGGCGAACTAAAGAACTCCTACCTACCTCGAGATTGAAGTAAAAATTTAAAGATGTATCATCGTTGTTCAATTTTTTTAAATTTAGTCAGTTTAATTACAAACATTGGTAATTATCAATTCTTAGGGTAATTTCAAGTCTAAATTAGTAGTCAGAAGATGGCATTTTCGCTACCCTTTTTCAACAAACCATTTTATCTATTTCATTTTTTTTTATATAGTGCTACTCAGGTTATGTTCAATTTCAAAAATATGCAATAATAATTCAGTACCCCTATTTCTATCTGATTACAGCGACCATTTTGTTAGGGTATGTCACACCACACCTTGTATGGCATGTTACAAATTTTCACTTGTATGTATGTATGTAAACTCTTTATTGCAAACTCTTATAGACTAATACAAAAGATACATATATGTATGTGCAAAGGCGGACTTATCCCTGAAGGGATCTCTTCCAGTCTACCTTAGAGATGGCAAGAGAGAAACAGATGTGGTGTTACAATGCAATAATGTTTGCATTACTACCAATTAATTAATTAATAAAAAAAATAAGAAATTAACATATGAACCTATTACTACAATATACAAACAATAATATAATTATATGTCATAATATACACATAAATAAATAAATATATATATATATATATATATTTATTTATTCCTATACTTGGTATGCCGAGGGTTAAAAAGTTATGATCATTGTTCGCAAAAACTTAATTCAATATTTTCTTCAAGCACGGCTATTGTGCTGTGTATTCCCGGCAAGATAACATCCAAGTAGTTATAAACATAAAGATTTCATAAGTTTATCTTGGAAGCGTGTTTACGACTAAGATTTCTTTGTGTATGGCACGACCTATCCTCAAGAAAAAGTATACTTATTTAAGTTTCCCTGGAGAAACTAAGAAAATGGTTATGTCACGAAAGACTCATGCAACTTTTTTTAAATATTAAAATGGGATAATTGCAAGTGATCACGGCAGAATATGATTATTCAATAAAAAATTAATGTGAACGTTCTCAGCGCAATTGCGGAAGAAGTTTATACCTGTACAAGACATTTATTCGTGTATTTCTTACTTTATTGTTGGTTCAATAATGTCAAGGCAATCAGTGTAGTTTTGTGGATTTTTTCATATTATTTTATCATTTTCTTCATTGTGTCTGGTTAATTGCAAATGTGCGATAGTATTTTTTGGGATTGCGTTATTATCTCTTTAGATAATCACTTTAAAATCACTGCATGGTGACTTTAAATTATTTAGTGAGCTTTAGGGAGTGGTTCACACCATGAAGCTGAACAAGGCTGTTTAATTTAGTCCTATACATTTTTTTAAATAAAATAAATAAATAAATTACCAGTTCAGATCAGCGAGCACCACTGGGCTACGACTACGAGTGTTTTTTTTAATTTTTATTATAAGATGGGTTAACTCTTGACCTCAATCTTGACCATAAAGGTCAAAGATGAGGTCGACAATGGAGGGAGTCAACCCAGAAAATGCCCATAAAGGCACTGGTACTCCCACGCACCGACGGAACACAGCAAGCTGTTTGGCGTCGGACTTCGGCAGGAGGGTGGTCGCGAACCAGACGGCCCTTTACAGAGCCTACCACACCGCATGACACCATAGGGCGACACCTCAGATTCAGAAAAAAATGAAGTGTCGTTGCCTGGGATGGATTATTAGGAAGCAGGTCTCATTTGTGTTTCCTCAGTCGCCTCCCACGACACCCACGGAAAGAGATGGGGTCTTCGATGGGGATGGGGTATTTGTGATCTTCTTTTTTGAACCTTTTTTGTTTTTCTATTGCGTAAAAGACACAAATAAAGGGCATGAATTCTATACTTTGCAAATGTTTGTTTGCAACGTTAGTTTAATCCACTATTTTTTAAAATAAAACCTTAAAAAGTTCCCCATATTCGAAACTCCAGACTTACTGAATGTCTTGTCATTTCGACTTGCAATATCGAAGGTGGGAACGACTAAGAGTGCAATCTTCTTCTTAGCGAGTGCAATATCCGTCTTAATGGCATTTTGTGGTCTTTTTTTAACCCCCGATGCAAAAAGAGGGATGTTAGAAGTTTTACCGCTGTGTCTGTTTGTGGCACCGCACCGTAGCTCTTAAACGGGTGATCTGATTATGATGCGGATTTTTCACTTAAAAGCAAGTTTTCTATTGCATCAAAATAGGTTAAATCGTTATATATCATCCGAGTTTGAAATGATTGTAGTCTTCCTTTTAACCCCCGACGCAAAAAGAGGGGTGTTAGAAGTTAGACCGCTATGTGTGTCTGTTTGTGGCACCGCACCGTAGCTCTTAAACGGGTGATCTGTTTTGGATGCGGATTTTTTCACTTAAAAAGCAGGTTTTCTCATCAAAATCGGTTAAGCCGTTATATATCATCCGAGTTTGAAATGAAAATTTTAGGAGATTTTCAACTTTTCAAATTGTTCGTTGTTAGATATATTTGATTTTAAGCTAAATGAAACCCTATTGATAACGAACAGCTGTAATTTTTCTGTGGAACCCATCTTATTTAGGAGTTTTATTCGCATTTTTATAGCGGACCCTTTATTGCCATTAGAGAAAAGAAATAAAGGTGTCAAATACACCTGCCAATGATCCTTTTTACACCCGAAAAGAAAATAAAAGGTCTAAAACTTAATAAAACTGACCTTCATAAAATTCGAGGACAATGAAAAAGTTAGGGTCTCGGAGTGTTAAAAATAAAAGTATTTTTATTTAATTTTTATTTTGTACACACATCACATCAGGCTTAACATGAAGTCACCCTTGTTTCGCTCGTACTAGCGACTCTTGTAGTGCGAATGAATAACCTGACGTGCTGCTGTGTGTACTTATACAGTGTTTCCCATAAATCAACGTCAAGCTGAAAACAGGCGATAGAAAAAAATTGTAACCAGAAAAATAAAATCTAATTCTTGCACTTTAATTTACGGGCATTAAAAAAATGAAATCTGACACCCTGCGATGATCTTTCATTACCTACTGTGTCTAATCATTACTTTTCTTGGTTTTTAGGGTTCCCTACCCAAAGGGAAAAAACGGGACCCTATTACTAAGGCTCCGTTGTCCGTCCGTCCGTCTCTCACCAGGCTGTATCTCATGAACCGTTATAGTTAGACAGTTGAAATTTTCATACATGATTTATTTCTATTGGTCCTATAACAACAAACTAAAAACCATAATAAAATAAATATTTAAGGGGATCCCATGCAAAAAACCTGATATTTTTTCTCGTTTTTATAGATTAGTCTGTCCGAGGCTGTATCTCATGAACCGTGATAGTTAGACGGTTGAAATTTTTACAGATGATGTGTTTTGGTTGCTGCTATATCAACAAATACTAAAAAGTAGAATAAATTAAATATTTAACCCTTTTAGCGCCAAGAGTTTTCGTCAAAAACCCCCCCACACGCCACGACATCAAAAATTAAAAAAAAAAAAAATAATGTGGCGTATGGCGAACGCTTGGTGAACGATATTAAAGTTAAAAAAAATATATCAGATTTTGGTGGTGAAAAGGTTAAGGGGGCTCCCATACAACAAACGTGATTTTTTTGCCGTTTTTATAGAGATAACGGTTTTTATAGAGCCCGACTCGCACTTGGCCGGTTTTATAGATAATGGTACGGAACCCTTCGTGCGTGAGTCCGACTCGCATTTGCCCGTTTTATTAATTTTGTACCCTGAATAATTCACGGTGCAACATTTTATTTTTTATTTTTCACCGTCAATAGTATTTTCTTCCACGCAAATGTAACAAAAGATATCGTAACAGACTGTAACAAACAGTTGTTAACAAAGTTGAAGCATTCAGTGTGGATCACGATACTGCGGCTCGTGACATTCGTGACTCATGAAGCACCGCTTTCGGATAGGTCGTGATGATAACATTTTACGGAGACTTTTAATTCTCAAGTCGAGAACGGAGTGAAAAAATGACGTTTACGGGATATACACACGATAATACTCTGCTTATAGACTGAGATCCCATGGCCGCCAGACCTTACTTATTTTCTCAGTAACCAAGAGTGTATGAAAGAGTAGTGCTAGTACGTACTATTATTATATTATTTTAAATGTATATTTCGTTTTTCCTTTCTCTAGAATGTTAGGTGTTACTTTTCCAAAGTGTGTTTCTGTAAGGTGTATGTTAAGTATAGTATATATTATATCTATTTATGTTAGGTATATTGTATTTGTGTGTAATGTAGTTTATGTAAGTATATTTATGTATGTATTTTTGCACTCACACTTATATAGTGTAATATCGTCTTCTCCACACCCAAAGGTTGCCGATAAGATATTGCTTCTTAGCAATGGGGCCGCCTTTTGTACCCTAACGTTATTACTGTCCATAATATAACTTTTACTCTGTATCATATTCTGTAATGTTAATGTGCAATAAAGTAAATTTGTATTGTATTGTACTATTAACATAATGAATACCTGCTAACTTGGGCCGACGGCCAGTTTTCAGCTGCTAGGTTCTGAAGGTGCTTCCAAAAATTACTTACTTGTCTTTTATTCTGGGTGCTGATGTCTTATAGAATATAAGGTCCTAATTTATTAGTCACTTTCCTTTTAACACGTTATTGTGTAGGTCAAAATATATCATTTGAGTCAAAAAACAAAAGCATAATATTAAATTTAAAAGGTCTTGAAAAATTTTGTTATGATATTTTTTCATTACTATGTTGAATAAACCCATCTATTCAAACGTAAATAATAATGGCAATAGTAGAGCGGGCGAGCGGGGAGTGGACGGCTATAATCGAAAGAGAACCATTCCTTTATCTTTAAATGTAATTTTTTATTTTATTTTTTTTACAAAATGTAATTTTCAGATAATTAATTTTTTTGTTGTTTTTTGGAATACTATCAACCTATACAATAACGCCTTAGAAGGTAAGTGACTAATAAATTAGGACCTTATATAACTAATTAAATATAAAAATTAATTATCAACACCGCCAGACACTCTCTATCAGCTGTAATTTCTGCCAGACGCTTTACAGTTCGCAAGTAAATTATGCGATTGTACCTACTACCTGACCCGTGATTTTTTGTACGATGTTCAGGGAACTATAACGATACTTTTTATAGCACCCAGACTTCAAGACAAGTGAGTAATTTTTGGAAGTACCTTCAGAACCTAGTAGATGAAAATTGGCCGTCGGGCCAGGCTAGCAGGTATTCATACACACATCAAAAAAAGTTTGCGATCACTTGGAAAAGTGCTAATATTTTTTATTGTAGAAGAATAAAACTTAATCACTTTTTATCTTTTGATTCCTTATTTAAAAATATGAAATTTAAATCTATACATATAATAAAACTGTAGAGGTCGAATTTCTGTACATAGAAAAAAAATGCTAAAAACCGAGTCAGGGGGATGTAAGAAGATAAATAAAACAAATCCCGATTTTTTTAGATTTTTTTGTTTCTCTGTTTGTCTGTTTGTCTGTTTGTCTGTTTGCACGGGCTAATCTCCGTAACTGTTGGACCGATTTAAATGAAATTTTGCATAGGGGTACCTTATATCCCCGGTCAACATTTAGGCTACATAAAATCTCGAAATTTAGCCAGTATATATAAAACCAACAACAAAAACCCCTGAAAAAATTAAAAGCTAGGTGTTTTTCAGAACATTTTACTCATACCATAGAGATCAACGTATTTTTGACATATACATGGGCTAAAAGCAAGGACATGTTGTTTTTTAAATTTATCTCTTTCGAGAAAGGCAAAGGAATCTGCATCCATACAGCCAGGTCTTCAATATATGTATTTCTTAGCTATGTCTTCAATTTATATTTCTTTACTTCTCTCATTCTCCGTAAGCCGATAGTGTTTTGTTTACGAAGAACTATGGCGGCGAGAAGCACTGCCGTTGGATCGGAGCGGATACACTGTATCACTTGAATTACTTTTTAACCGACTTCCAAAAAGGAGGAGGTTTTATGTTCGACTGTATACAGGATGGAATTTTGTAATGCCACCTGAAGGGAAAGTACTCTTAATACTGTAGATAGAAAATTGTACTCAAAGAAAACATTCCTTTATTTTTGAAAAGAAAGAAAACTGCATTCAAGAATTTTCGAAAATTTGCTTGCCACAACCGGGAATCGAACCGACTAAAATCTGTAAGAATACCCTGTACTTTTATTGCGTCGATCGTTAGGGTCAATTATAAGGATGAAATCTTTCTAACAAACTTGGTAAATTTAATGAAAGGAAAACTACGAAATCTTAAACCATTGTATATCTTTATTTTATATATGTTCACCGATTTCTCCGCCATTTGGACCGATTTTCAAAATTCTTTTTTTTGTTCGAAAGAGTATACTCCAGAAGTGGTCTTATTGTCACCAAGTCAGGATCTGATGGAATCCCATAAAAATCAAGGGCAACCCTTGAATGGAATAGGCACTTACAATGTTTCTCAAGTTCTTTCTATTATTTATGCCAAACATAGAAAAATATACACATCAACACTGTCTAGGGATATTGCATAATTTTTCATACAAAAGAGGTCTGTTTGAGAAGCTATAATACCGTACTCGAGATACACGGAGTGATATAATTTTCAGATTATCAATAAATTTAATTTTTCTTGAAATTTGTGAAAACGTGACTAAAATGAAAAAAAAATTGCGCTAATTCCACCATTTTCATACAAAAAGCAGAAAAAAGTGCGTTTTTGTTTTCGTTTACATCACGTTTAAAAAAAACAATTTAAACAAAATTCATTGACGAGAATTGAAAATTCAGGTTTAACACTTGCTCATCTTAAAATTATATCCCTCCATGTGTCTCGAGTATGCTTTTATAGCTTCTCAAACACACCTTTTTGCAAAAATTAAGCAATATCCCTAGACAGTGTTGATATTTAACTTATTTTTTCTATATCTATGAGTACGTAGCATTTGATAAAAGGACGGATTGAGATTTATGAGATATTTTGTATAATAGATCCTTTCTTAATTTTTTGTCGGAAGTTTGGTTGAGTAGTAGAGTTACACAGCCTGTGAATCGACGGTTTCTTGGTTCGATTTCCGGTTTGAGCAAACAAACCATACGAGGGAAACTTTAGTGCAGAAAGTTACAGTGTGAAGTGCTAATTAATTGATTTTATGATAGATAGATAGATAGATAGATAGATAGATAGATTGACACTTTATTCAATTGACATAAAACAGCACAACACAGTAATAGACAAATAACAAACATACAAGTAAACATGAATCAGCAAGCAAACAATGAAGTAAACAGAGTAAGAAACAGAAAAAAATAATTTTATAAAACTATTTTACACCGTCTTATCTGTATCATGCCAATCAAATTGGCGCTGATTCAGCATATTGCTGCAGTACCAGACTGCAGCGCTGGTATTCTGCCATGATGCTACTTATTGAGTTTTCTTTGTAGGTAATAATAACCTTTTTCTAACTTCATAAATTCACCTTTAAAAAAGTACTTTATAAAGAAAATCTGAGGGTGCTGCTCTATAATTAGATAGATGTTATTTTAAAGAGCTATCGTCGAATATAAGTGAGTCGGAAGAAATTAAAATTATTGTTACTGACCCACAAATATCCAAAAATAAAACAAAAACTTCTGTGCTGAACTGGCACTGAACAAAAAATTTTGAATGTGCCAGCTGTCAACCAAATACATTGCATTGTTGGTACAGAGGCCAGCGCATCAGGTTACTCCATTTTCATTGCAAAACCGCTCTTATCACAACAGCACAGAGTGCACGCGTGTGGTAACCTGAGTTGGGGCCGTCCGTGCATTGCAAAATTTAGACAACGTATTATATACTCATAAACAATATGCCATTTTTAAAATTTTCATGACATGTAAAGTTATGTGACTTATGTTACCCCAACGAGGATTATAGGCGTATAATATCTAAAATATCGAAACTTTTGTTCCCCATTAATAGTTCGGCTATTCTGCACTTTTTTAACGAGCCAAAACTAAATACTTAATACAGTGTTAATAAGAACGAAGTTGATGAAGTATTTAGTCTTCAAATCTTAATTCGGCCCTAACTAAATGACATTATTCAATCTTCAGAATATCACTTTTTGAAAACAATAAAACGGCTTATTTTTATTTTTAAGCAAAGGAATCTATGGCCGTACAGCCGGTGTTTTCAATGCATTTCTTATTTTTAAAGGCGGGAAACTCAATAGAAACTGACAATTGACATTTGTTTTATTAAAACCACTATGAATACGGTCTATATAGGTTTGATCTATGGCTTTGATGTTCTGACATGAAATAAGGGCTATTTATTGATTTTTTGATTTTAGTTTACATCAAGCGTAGCATTGCGTATATAAGCCATGGATAAATATTATAATATTACTATTCTTATAAGTTTCTTAGTTTGGATCAAGCACTGACACCTTTGCTTATTTCTACAAATGTCCTTTGAAGGGAAAAGCTTAGTCATTTCTATCTTAAATTTAATTTTTTATTGAATCATTTTTACACAATTATCGCAAAGCACAATAAAAGCAGCTTGCTAGCTGAAATCTCAAATGCACGGGGGTTGTCTTAGATACTGACATAGGTGACCTGTTTCAGAAACTTCTATTCCACTGAAAATCAAAAATAAGTCCGTAATTAGCACTAAGGAATTCGTGTGCCATTTATTGTACTTACCTAAGTAATAGGTCTTTCAACATACAATTGTCGTAAATTTTTTACTCCACATATTTTTGTTTTATCAAAATTGATTTTTTATAAGTACAAAATCCTTACGTTTTTCACAGAAACGCGAAATACAATATTAATTAACCACTTTTTGTGGGATTGTTAAGACAACAAGATGTTTTAGAGGCACCACTGACTCATGTTAAGTGTTGATTGTCTATCTCTCTCAGTATCAAAAAAAACAAAAACGACTGCTACTTAAGTATAGATCAGAGTCTGAGTCGCGTTCTATAATACGGACCTTAATCTATCAAAAGCAGTAACAATGGTATAGAAAATATAAGTAGAGGAAACAACTATGTTTGACCTATGTTTTCAGATCCAAAGTAATGTATTAGGTATCAACCTTATATGACATAGTTAGCCAAGTTTTCAAATAAAAAATATTTTTAGAAATTGCTTTTCCTCATATGAACGAAATAGTTGCTATTCGTTCATATAACGAAAATATGAACGAAATAGTTGCTTCAATAAAAAACGGCAATTCATGTATCTGTAGTTGTGTCAAAGTACAAACTCGGTCTATAAAAATACATACAACACGCAGACGAAGTTGCGGGCATCAGCTAGTATAAAATAATTTCGTAATTCAAATGTTTTTTCATTTAAAAAGACAATCAACCCTTGCTTGCTTTCATTCAGAAATCTGACATAGTCGCAACTTATCAATATTTTCAATTTATTCAAAAAAAATTAAGTTGGTAACGATGCCGAGAGGATTAACTGCAGTTTTACGAGCCAGAATTCTAACTTTAAGTGGAGAAGGCTATTCCACGAGGGAAATATCACGCAGAGTTCATGTATCCCAATCCTGCGTGGTGACCACGTTGGAGAGTTATCAGGGCATGGAAGATTTAGCTGATCGACCTCGCAGTGGTCGCCCAACTGTTCTTACTGCAATTCAGAAGCGATATATCAGATTACTGGCTGCCCGTGACCCAACAATGAACGCTACTAAAATGAAAGCAGAGCTGCGAGCTGCCACCGGCCGCGAAGTTAGCACCCAAACGATTAGAAATTGCTTACACCAAGCTGGATTACGAGCAAGGAGATCCTGGCGAGCACCTCTGAACTCACAGCAACGGAAGCGGCGCAGATTGCCGCTTCCAGCAACGGAAGCGGCGCAGACTCCGTCAAAATGAAGAAATTGAGGACGAAAGCATCTGGCAGAACTGCCTCTTCGTTGACGAAACGCGGATCAGTACACATCCAGATAACCGACGTGTCCGTGTCTGGAGAAGACCTGGCGACTCTGAAAGGCAGAGAACTGCCACTGGAACCGTTCAGCAGGGCGGGAAATCAGTGTCCTTTTGGGCCGGGATAATGATTGGGGCTAGGACGCCCTTAATCCCGTATCAAGGCACCATGACCGGAGCCATGTACAAAACGATTGCAATCGATGGATACGTCAGACCATTCCGCATCAACCACGGGCGCCAATTCATAATGGTAGATGATAATGCGCCCGCACATCGAAACGGACGTGTTGATGCTGCTCTCCAGCAATACGACATCACCAGGTTAGACTGGCCTGCCGGCTCGCCTGACTTAAACCCGATCGAGCATGCGTGGGATGCTCTTAAGCGAGCTGTTTGGAACCGTCAGCCACCTCCGCGAACAGTGTCAGAAATCAGGGCAGCTGCTATTCAAGAGTGGGACAGGTTACCACAAGAAATGCTAGATAACTTAATTCTCAGCATGCCCAGAAGGGTTTCCGCATGTGTGCGAGCCAGGGGAGGAGTCATTTTATACTAACTATTAATTTTTTCGTAATAAATTTTGTTTGTTTTTTCATTAATTCAAATTTTTCATTACATTACATTTAAGCCAAAATTGCATTTCCTAGCTTTTGTTAATAAAAAGTAAATAATTAATAATGATTCTTTTATTTACTTAGTGCATTTTCATTATAAAATCATAAAACGTAAACAGTTTCTTTAAATAATTTATATTTTAAAGAATACACCTGATTTTGCTACTGATCGTAAACTTTTTTTGATGTGTGTATGTTAGTAGTACATAACATATTAGCATTACACTCCCACGCACCGACGGAACACAGCAAGCTGTTTGGCGTCGGACTTCGGTAGGAGTGTGGTCGCGAACCAGACGGCCCTTTATAGAGCCTGGTTCGCAACCACCCTCCTACCGAAGTCTGACGCCAAACAGCTTGCTGTGTTCCGTCTGCCTTTATAGGCATTTTCTGGGTTAACTCGCTCCATCGTCGACCTCATCTTTGACCTTATGGTTAGGATTGAGCTCAAGAGTTAATCCATCTTATAGTAAAAAAAGAACTCAGAAACCCACAGATTAGGTATGTAATAACTTCGATAGTATGTAATAACTTCGATGCAAAAATTCGATATTTAAATTCGCTTCGTATAGGAATTGTTTGATGATCATAAAACAAACTTCTTGTTTTGACGGCCGGTTTGGTCGAGTGGTAGTAGCGCTGCGTCTTGATCAACGGGTCCTGGGTTCGATTCCCAGTTGGGGCAAACATTTGTGTAAAAAGCAGATGTTTGTTCTCGGTTCATGAGTGTTTGTGTTTGTCTTTATGTGTGTTCCGAGGGACCCACGACACAAGGGAAAACCTTAATGTGGGCCTTTGAATGTGTAGCGTTTAGCATTTGTTATGTTACCTGTTTATAATCTTCGACTTCATCTGTGTTCTTCAAAACCGAGGCCAAGAGTCAGCTCACCACTCTTATCACTAGTAATTGTTTTCTTTGAGAATTTAACATTTGTAACGTAATGATTTAGTTTTAATTTTGTTTTGTTTTTATTGTTACAGGAATCCATGAGAAACCAGTAACGAGTTGTAAACTTGCGGTGAGTTGTGTTTTTTTACATGTAGTTACCATTATATATAATAAAACTAAGTTAATAAAATGTGCGGGCCGATAAAACTTAAAAAGGAGTCCCAGCACGATAAAGGGACTTATATAGTGTGATAGCCCTTTATCCCCCCTCGAACAAGAAAGTTCCCGTTTTAACCTAAAGGGCGTGTTTTTAAAGATATAAGGGCTTTTCCAACCTTTCAACTTAAAAATTAAGTGTAGTGGCGCCATCTGTTGTCGAGTATTTGAACTTCATTCAGAACAACGATTATTTGGGTTGCATTTCGAAAGGCGCTGCGAGCAATTGCAGCACGTGTAGAAATGGCGCGAAATTTAAAATTGTTTTTTATTATAAGACACACTGGATTTACACATAGGCTACCTAATTTTCCTTCTGATAAAGGTAAACTTTAATATTTTTTTGTCATGCCTTTATAATAGTATCACTTTTAGTTCAGTTAATCTAGCCTAGTTTCGCTCGCTGATCTCAACCGATCAGTGAGATTAATAAACCTACAAAGACACAGGGTACCTGATGGGTGACCAAAGAGGCAATTCATCAAGAGCGTTTCCGGGCTTCAGAGGGCACATTAAGTTGTCGTTCTCGGCTGTTGTCCATTGACTACAGTCGTTAAAACCAAGACAGGCCATTGTGCGGTTTGAAAACTCGCTACACACTTAACTATACCTACACGATAATAAGAAGAAATTCAGTTAATACTAAACCCAGCTCATCACATCACTACAAAATCTCTACTCAGAAACCTTAATCACCTAAAAACTAAGCTAGTAAAAGTGCATTAACTTATCACACTTTCATCTCGCCAAATTCCGTTGCGGATATACTCCATTACCCTTAGTTTCATTCTTAATTACCATGAACCATGACCACACATGAAATGGAAAGTAAAGTATGTGAAATCTGAATATGAGTTTGATTGTTGTATTTTCGTCTATAACAGCGGCCCAATCCGTGAAGAATATAGGGGCGAGGAATTATCTCTCATGAGAATACTCTCATACAGATCCATTTTCTATTTGTGTTAAGAATAGTTTTCATATATCTTGCGTTTTTTGAAGTGACAACTTCTTTAGCGGCGTTGTGCACTTTGAAGTATGGGTAAAAAATGTTAAACTCGCGTAAGGGGTGTTTAATAAATATAGAAAATTATAACTGCAAAAGGCAAGATGTCATCCGGTGTCAGCATAAGTGATAATATGGGCTCACATTTCCGCATTTATGCTCTTAAGTGGCCCATTATGCGTGTGGGTCAGTGGCTATTCCAGCCACCTCAGCTCCGTCCAGAAGCTCAGAATCCTCCTGGGGACTTCGCAGGCTTCGCGGAGCGACCCTTATGTCTGCAAGGATTTTTGCCCGGTGTTCTGCCACTCCCATGCAATCCGGTGTCAACATAGAAAACATTAAATAAAATTTTAATGAACAACGTTAATGTTGAAGTTTTCACTTCTACCCGTTGTTTTTTTTTGTTTTGCGTCCTTTTAGCAATTCAAGATCATATTCAACGTCAATCTAATGGAAAATTAATGCAAACTTCTGCTGTTATATTTAAGGTTATGTTTACCTTGGCAATCTACTTTCATAGCGACGTATCATTGTGTATGCTAGGGCAGCTGGAAAAGGCCACAACAGAAAATTTTGTGTGCTCGGTTGAGTACTAGTCACAGAAAAAAGCCTAGATCTGCTTCTATTTGCAATTCTCCTCGCATTGATTCCTTGGTCAAATGTTAGCGCTGCGAAGAAATCGTAGTTTGACTATTACGATTTTATTATCACTGATTCAACTCTCAATAAGAATAAATTAGAAAATACTTTATTTCAGTACAATACAGGCATTACTTAAGAAAAGTAGAATACACTTTACACTCACAAAAACTAAGATACGATTATAAAAATACAAACATTATAAAAAAAACTTATTGAGTCTTGGCAATTACCTTCACACACTCATACATGTATGTGTGTGGCGAAATAAAAATATGTAAAAAATTGCTACATTTGCAACTGTTGTTCTAGTCGTATCATGACGACAATTGGTGATACTGAACTATACCCTGTCCATCTGAAAGAAATAATGTTTACCAACAAACCTCGGTCAGCTGTTTGTCATTTCCGACAAAATCCAGTGGTCAAAAACTTTTTTACAAAAAGGAATAATCTTTTATAAATATTTAAATGCTACAGAATTATGCAAATGAGAAAGAAATACTTTGGCTAATGGCGCGTTCCGAATTGAAAAATGAAAAAAGCCCGTTCCGAATATGACTGACTCAATCAAAGCGGAACGACCATGATCGCGCATTATAACCTTACTATTTTTTTCAAATTCTTCCCGCATTGACAAATTGAAATTTCGAATTTTCATTCTGACTGTTCGTAGATTAATTAATATTACCTACACAGGCGTGAGGTTACGTATATAGTTGGATAGCTAACATATAAGTTAGCAATAAGTTTAGCTATCGGGCTTTTACTCTTGGCAATTACTGAGGATTTTGGCAAATATTTTTAGACCAAAGAAAGCGGCCAGTAACTCTAGGTAGTTAATATGATTTTCCCTTTCTAGGTAGTTAATATGACCATTGCCCACTTGCTGTGTCTACCCCGCATGCTATGCCCCACCTCAGAGTCTATGAACCTTATTTCTTTTGTTGGTATCAATTATAATTAATACACGATAAAAAATGTTTATAATAACAGCTTTTTGACGGTTGCTAGGCAACAGTTTGTTGGTAAACATTATTTCTTTCAGATGGACAGGGTATAGTTCTTCTTCACTGCGACCGTACGACCCCTCCTTAAAACAATTCACAACATAACCGTTGATTAACTTATACCAGAAACACAATAGTCTGTTCAACATAGAGTTGTAGCATAACAAAATGACGTCAGATCGTATTATGCGATGATGCGCGGACGCACCGATGAGGAATAATGGTAGTAATTGATTTATATCACGTATTGTAGTGTAATGTATACTTATAACTATAACAAGTGGTAGGTAGAGTGGTAATTATAGGCATGGTAAGATCGCCGTAACAATGTAATGATGAGCTAGAAGCTTTGTGGTGGAAGTAAGTAAATGATTATCTAAACCTAAATTACCTAAACATTATTATAGCACATCTGTCTAAAAAGTAGGCATACATTGGCAACTTTTTGGAGGTAGTTCTTGACCTTTTAGTAAGGGGACGATTTTGCAAAATATTTGTTTTGCCACGGACCACCAACTGTTTGCAGGTAAAAATAATTAAAGGGTTGTTCTACTGTTATACCTACATGCACTGTTGTTCACATTCTTTTGAGTATTTAATAAAATACTCAAAGTTCACATTTAACAGTGTTTTAATTTTTTTACGAAAATTTACTTCTCTTTACTTACTAACTTCTGAATTCTCGGTTCAGTGCTAACCAAAACTAAACAATTAAAGGCTCTGGCATCCAGCCGATTTCAGTGCTACTCGTCACATTTCATACTATATTTTTGGGATGGCTTCGCGGACCGCTTTTTACACCGTGTGGAGATTGGTTGAGAATAACACCACCCCATCACTTCCCGTGGATGTCGTAAGAGGCGACTAAAGAAACACAAATGAGACCTGCCTCCTAGTAATCCATCCCGGGCAACGACACTTCATTTTTTTTCTGAATCTGAGGTGTCGTTCTGAGGAAACAGCTTGCTGTGTTCCGTCAGTGCGTGGGAGTACCAGTGCCTTTATAGGCATTTTCTGGGTTAACTCGCTCCATCGTCGACCTCATCTTTGACCTTATGGTCAAGATTGAGGTCAAGGGTTAACCCATCTTATAATTTAAAAAAAAGTAGAATAGAATAGAAAAAAATCTTTATTTTATAGGACATTCAGGATGCCACTTAAAACAAGTCAAGATTACATGAAATACATACAAACAAACATTAATAGTAGATTAAGCAACAAGGGGATAAAACAGTGTATAATGTCACGGGCAGCATATTGAATTCTGAGCGAAATGAAGGATTCTGTAGTTAATTCCCGAACGTAGTGAGGGAATTAAGATGTTAATTCCCGAGCGGAGCGAGGGAATTATGGTAAGAATCCTGAATGAAGCGAAGGATTCAAGTCTGCCCAAGACTAAGACACTTTTATCCCCGAGTAGCTTACTCTACTTTATACACCTACTGCGAGGTTAAATAAAAAAGAAATTATAAATTCATCCCATCAATAATGTTTTGAGCCTCCGTTTCTATGTCAGAGTCGCTGGAATTACATACTGGACTTTTTTTAAAATTTATTTAAAAAACTTACCACAAAACAATTTAGTCATTCGCGATAAAAATAACAGATCCAAAATCACCTACAACGTTTTCTTATAATATTTAGTTCCGTAGGCAAAGGAAAGTCAATAGGTAAGACATAGAGCCAAGTTTTTATACTAAATATTTTTAATAAAAGTAAAATCTCTTTGATGTGTCAAATTTTATAGTTAAAATCTACTTGGACCAAGGAAGTAACAGCCTTGTTTTTTTTTTCGAAATTATTTTTGATAGAAGTTTTTGTTGAAATTTTGGCGTTCCATATTTAAATGTCATTAATGCTCAAGGGAAGTTCCATACAATTTTATTTCCCTTAAGCTTTAATGGCTTACTTTCAAAAATAGAATACTTGACGTATAATGCGTGCTCCAGATGCAGGTGGTGTATAAAGGATTTAAATACATACATACGCATTCGTTCTATTGACCCTGCTGACTCTATGCCTATTCGCAAAGGTGCAGTCTTCCCCAGAGAAGAACAGGCAAGAAACTCTTATTCTGGTACGCAACCACTGGTTATGAACCACTGCCCTAGGCCCTAGAGCAGGGGTGGCCAATTTGATTATACCCAAGATCTCCTGTTTACTAACGAAACCCTGTGCGATCTACCAATTACATAATTCTTGAAATCTTAAATGAAACAGCATAGTTCAACAAAAACAGCATAATCATAATCATGTAGTATTTTTTAAATTATATTAAGAGAAAAAAACATAAATCTGAATGTTGTTTTTTTTTCACCTTGCCACGATCGACTGGACTAACAGACGCGATCGACCGGTCGATCGTGATCGACCGGTTGGCCACCCCTGCCCTAGAGCAAGTTAACTGAAGTCTAGTGTCAAAACTTGTACCCGCTAGAGGTTCCCTTTTTGCAATAACTTTGAAATTTAATCGAAATTGGTCCATTCGTTTAGGAGCTACGATGCCACAGACAGACGTAAAGATACACACGACAAACTTATAACACCCCTCTTTTTTGTTGGGGGTTAAATCCAGTCAAAGCAAGGAAGAAAGTATGACGATTGGTTGTTCGAACAAAATCTAGAGCGGCACGTGTACGAATTAATATCAAAATCACGTGGATTGCTGTTACCCTAAACAAAAAGTAGTAATCGCGCTGTTTGATCTTACCCACCGTAAACACTGCCATAGAGCTGTATGTTATGCAAAAAGGAAAAGGATAAGCTAACGGTAACATTAGAAAAACGCGCATAATCGTTGCACAACTACATTAATCAGCTGCAGTTACTTGATTGCCGGCTGCTTTTAGTTATATGTCGAGACTATCTTCGTTCTCGTGGAAATTCGGGAAAATTTTGTAGTTTAAGTTACTCAGGAATAATTTTGCATTCAAATGGTGAAGAAATTTTTTAAATCTGTGCAATGGTTTTTTAGTTTATTCGTTACAAACATATAAATCTTTTCTTTTTTATAATATACACACCGGCACATTTAGCGGAACGTGTTCTGTTTTTCATAAAATCGACTTAGCTTGGGAGTTCTAAAAATATACGTTTTACGTGCATAACTGCACCGTTCTTTATGCAAATATTTTTTTAAATGGTCGTCTCCTTTTTTTTACAAAAACATACAAAAGACAAGAATCTCTTATGTATGTACCAAATAGAAGAAAAAAAAACTCTTTAAACTTTTCATACGAAGTTGTATGATAAGGTTTTTGCAATGTTCTCTTTTGGCCATGCGGCACATACTCGAACTATTTGATTTGATCAGACAAACTGACCTAAACTAAGGGGCATCCATTAATTAAGTGAGGTGTTTTTGGCGATTTTTCGACCCCCCCCACCCCCTCTGGTGAGACGTCGTGAGATTTGGCTGGAGACCCCCCTCCCCCCCTTATCTCACATGAGTTTTATAATTTTAATTCAGTCCATGAGGACTCATGAGTAGTCTAAGAGTGGCTTCCGGAGAAACATGGTTTAGTTGGTTTAACTAAACTTCTTTTGGGGGATAATATTACGTGATATTTGCAGAGACCCCCCTCTCCCGCACGTGAGATTGAGTGAGATCCAGCCCGACCCCCTCCCCCCCTAAAACGCCTCACGTAATTAATGGAAATTTTAATAACAGCATCAAATAAAAATCTCCATTTATAAATTTATGAAAAACCATTTATGAAAAACATAAGTTGTTCCGCTAAATGTGCCGAGGTGTGTATTGGTGTAGATATAAAGCTTTATTTATCCCAAATAATAAGTGCAAGTATCTTGGGTACCTTTTAGTGTGTGTGGGGTTCTTAGCGAAATTTGATCAAAATAAGTTTAGCCGTTTAAATGTTATAAGTAGTGAATATCGGTAATACTTATGAGTCCGCCCATGTACTTTAGTGCATTAAGTTAAATAAATAAATAAATAAATAACGTTTTTGACCAAGATGAAGAAAATACATTTTGTAGTACGGCTCATAAATGTACGGACTGCAAAAACAGTCGATAGAAAAAATTATTCATCCAACATTAGGATCAACCGTTCAATCTACATATCAGGTGACCTTATATTGGCTATGAAACTTTAGGGTGTCATTCTCTTCATAATACTGAACAACTTTTCACTAGGAACCCATATAAAATCCTTACTAATATTATAAATGCGAAAGTAACTCTGTCTGTCCTTCTTTCACGCCCAAACTACTGAACCGACATTGATGAAATTTGGTACAGAGATAGATTAGAGCAGTCTTTCCCAACGTGGGCGATAACGCCCCCTTGTGGGCGCTGCAGGCCTAAAGGGGGGCGGTAAGAGACCCAGAAAAAAAAGGGGGCGTTGTGTAGGGCTTTGGGGTCGATTTATAATTTCATCTACCTAGCTAGGAAGACTCTTAGACACCGACTGAGCTCTCGACTCTCGACTACATCTTGTGAACATCAACTAATATTAATTAAGATATAGCTCAAACTCGGTTCGATATAATAGACCGTGGGCAATCATGTTTTAACAAGTTTTTGTTAAATAATCCGATTTGTACATTCCTGTATCAATCGGCTGGTTCTATAATACTTGTTCTTGCTTGTCGAGTACGATTGGGCGTCGAATGAGATAAACGAGTTTATGCACGTTTGTCTTATTCCTGTTGGTGCGTGCTGCTTATGCAATCCTATATAAACGACGTAAATTTATTTTATTTTCATTTGCGGTTTCGCGCATAATAGATAAGCAGTACTTCATTATAACACTTACGTATTTCTCAAAACAAAACAATGTCGGAAGTAAAAAAGAAGAGACGGCAATACTCTGCGGAATATATTAAATTCAGATTTATTGAAAATCCCACAAACCCGTCGTCGCCTTTGTGTCTTCTATGTCTAAAAACATTTTCGAACGAAGCAATGAAGCCTTCAAGACTGCAAGATCATTTGAATAAAATGCATCCAGATAAGAAAGACAAGAATGTAGCATATTTTCAAGACCTAGAGAAGAAGCATAATACTCAGCCAAGTGTATCAAAACTATTTTCGGCGGCTGCTAAGCAAGATGACGACGGACTTCGAGCTTCGTACAATATCCCTTTGTTAATTGCTCAAAAAGGCAAACCACACAACATCGGAGAAGAGTTAATTTTGCCAGCAATAAAGGAAGTAATAACTACTGTGCTTCATAAACCGGCCGCAGATATTATCCAAAAAATTCCTTTGAGTAATAATTCTGTGCAAAGACGAATTGATGAAATGGCTGAAAACATTGAAGAATCATTGTGCAATCATCTGAGGACTAGTCAATTCTCAATTCAGCTCGATGAGTCCACTTTACCAACTAATGAAGCGTTGTTGCTATCTTACGTGAGGTTTATTAAAGATGAGAAAATACGTGAAGAACTATTGTTTGCCAGAAATTTGGAGACAGATACAAAAGGCGAAACCATATTCAATACATTGGAAAAGTTTTGTGAAGAGAAAGAGATTCCTTTGAAAAATATTATATAAGTTGCTACGGATGGCGCTCCGGCTATGACAGGGCGCCATAAAGGCTTCATAGCGTACCTAAAAAATAAAATTCCAGATGTCCTTGCTATACATTGCGTTATTCATAGACAACATTTGGTTGCTAGAAACTTAAGTGAACGACTATTTCAATCACTGCAATATGTCATCAAAGCAGTCAATAAAATCCGTAGCAGCTCTTTGAATGATAGATTATTTCATCAGCTTTGTGTTACTAATGACGAAGATTTCAACCGTTTGTTGCTTCATACTGAAGTTCGTTGGCTGTCAAGAGGCAATTGTCTGATTCGATTTTATAACCTGTTTGACTCTGTGATAGAGTTCTTGGAAACTAAAGATACAGAACTGCGCAACAAGCTCATAACATCAAAGAATGATATAGCTTACATGACAGACCTGTATAAATTGTTCAACGACATGAACCTCCAACTGCAAGGCGATGAACTAAATTTAATTAAAACAAAAAATGTCGTTGCTGCTTTCGCAGCCAAACTGCTTCTGCACAAAAAGAATATGGGCAGACGTGAGTTTCACAATTTTCCGAATTTATCAGTATCCTGCAGTAACGACGACTTGTTTGCCTACTGCCAACATTTGGAAAACCTCCACATTGACTTCACCGAACGATACCAGGACATTTTAAACTTGGAAATACCAGACTGGGTGTTGGATCCGTTTTCAAATGTCAACATAGCAATGTCACCTCAGCTGGAAGAAGAACTTATAGAATTGACAACAAACGAAGAAATAAAAATCAAGTTCAAAAATGGATATCAAGAATTTTGGCTACAAAAACCGATCCTGCAATTGTACCCTAGATTGTGGTCAATTGTTCAACGATTCTTGATAGCATTCCCATCGTCATATTTGTGTGAACGTGGATTTAGTGCTGTGGCAACGCTGCTTACTAAAAAGAGAAATCGTTTGCGTGTTACCGAACGTGGCGACTTGCGGCTGTTTTTGAGTAAATTGGAACCTGATATCAACAAAATTATTGAACAGCATCAGATTCAACCTTCACATTAGTTTTTATATAAGAATTGATTATGTTTGTTTTATTTTCAATAAAAGATACTCTGTCCGAATACTATAAAGTTGCGTTTCAATAATCAGTTATAAGTACTTAGCGGTTTTTAAGTATGTTTAAAAAGGGGGGCGTTAAAAAATAATTTATTCTTAAAGTGGGCAGTAGACAAAAAAAGGTTGGGAACCCCTGGATTAGAGCCTGGGAAAGGACATAGGCTACATTTTATCCCACATTTGGGCACGATATAACCTGTAGTCCACGCGGGCGGAGCCGCGGGCGGAAAGCTAGTCCCATATAAAAATCGACTTCTCATGTCTCTATACATCAACTTGAAAGGCGCCATACAACTTGTGCGATCAGCTGATTAGCCGTTGTATAATTTCTTAGGCCAGTGTTCACCAAATATTTAGCCAACGATTAGCAGCTAACCAGAGATTTGACAATGTCATTTTCATACATTTTTTTGACATTTTGTCTGATTCGCTTCTAACCGCGGTTTAACCGTCGGTTATATTTTTGGTGAACACGGGTCTTAAAGGTTCAGTTTCATGGGTAGAATCACCCCCAAAGTTTCGCTAACAAAAGAGTCACCTCATATTGATTTGAAAAAATGAAATGAAATTTAAAAAAAAAATATTTCTAAAAGTAAATTTACATTCTCACTTGAGACCAGCCCAGTAAGCATTAATTTGCTTGTGATTTATCTACCTTTCCATAAAAAAATATCATTGAATGCTCGTTAAAGCGGTACAGAGTCTCATGTTGAACGAGTTTTTAATATACCTGTGTAGTTTCTTACTAATTACTGACTTCCATATACAAGTCGTTTGCAGTAAAAGTGTTTTAGACAGACTTAATAACATAACGGATGGTTGGTGAAGGAGAAAAGTTTTATGCCTTACTTTGTGCTCATTTAGTCTTGTTCGGAATCGATTAGTGAGGTTAAGCAACGTACACAGGGGTAAGGAACTAGATGGGTTACTATCAGGGTTCGAAAGGATAATTATCACGGATAATTATCATGATAATTATCGTAATAATAACAGATGGATAATTATCGATTGATAATAACAAGCAACAAAGCCAATGGAAATAGAACCATCATCGGATGAAGATATTCCTTTGGCTTCTTGGGTCAATCTAAGTAAATTTATTTACGACTAGCTTTTCTACCCTACCTGGGACTTCGTTCGGATGCTAGTAATATTAGTATAAAATTAAGATATTAGAAGGATGTCTAATCTGACAAAACTAATTTTAACTTAATATACCTTTGATTCATGTTGATTACTTGATTTGTGTTCGATATTAAATAAAAAATCAAAATTTATTTGTTTTTAATAATGGTTTGTTACAAATTGTTATAAACCAATATAACAAATGAATTTTTTACACTGGTGATAATTATCCGATAACTATCCGATAATTATCAAGAAGCGTAATTATCTTGATAATTTCGAACCCTGGTTACTATATTAGAGATTTATCACGAGTGTTTCTGTGCTACGGAGGGCACGTTTGTCGATTGACTATAGTGCTCCAAAAATTTCATCCTCACGTTATAGAGGGGTGAGATAACTTATCAGCTAACTGTACAGCTGATAAGATAACTCACCCAGTTAACGTGTTTAAATTTAAAAAATAGTTATAATATGTGCATAAGAATTTACAATAGGTTACCTGACGAATTGAAAAAGTTGACATTTAAACAATTTAAAAATAAATACAATACAATACAATACAATATACTTTATTTGCACACAAAGACATACAGCACAATCAACACAACATAAAACATAGTGTACAACAAGGCGGCCTTATTGCTAGGTAGCAATTTCTTCCAGGCAACCTTAGGGTAGGACAGAAGTAAGATAAGAAGTAGTAGGTGGTGCATAATACAGATGGTTAATGGACAATAATTTCTACAGTATTAATGATTTTTTCACTTATAATGACCACCTCCGTAGATAAATAAGTAATTCAAATTGTAATAGATTAATATATCTGCATGCTAATTTTATTGGCTGAATGGCGGAAACATAATGTAAGAATAAGACCTCATTGTACCTGTTCAATGCAAATAAATATTTCATTTCATTTCATTTACAGTGTATACGAACTAAATAATATAACGTAATCCTGAGTAATTACATACAAAGTGCAAACTTAAGAAATCGCGACCAATCATTAACAAAACAGAATGCAAATGATGTATGTTCTCATGTTGGCACACTGCAATTATGCTAATATCTTTATTTACGTGGGAACTCTTCTATCGGGCGTTGCAACTTGTCTTTTTTTACTTGTCTGCAACATGCAACACGTGCTGACTAGCAAAAACCGCAATTGCATTGACACGTAGTTGTTGAAAACATTTGCGTTGTGATGACATTCACATGAGTTTTGCGTTTTTACCGACTTCAAAAAAGGAGGAGGTTCTATATTCGACTGTAAGATTTATTTTTTATTTTTTATGTATGTTCACCGATTTCTCCGCCAATTATGGACCGATTTTCAAAATGCGTTTTTTATTCTTTTTTTATACTCCAGAGGTGGTCCCATATAAATTTTATCGAAAATGATTCAGCGCTTTTAAAAAAATCAACAAAAACAAAAAAATACTACAAACCAGAACATCATCTAAATAAATGAGTGAAATTTTCGTTTGTGGTTATCTGATAATAGGCATTGTAGTCTGCAAAAAATACTAGTTATAAACTTTGCGGGTTTGAATTTCGACCAACACAAATATTTGAGAAATTTATTTATAAGTATTTGCGAGGAGTCACGGTGTTTATGTATAAAATGTAAATATTTACAATAAAAAAAGTTGTATATCAGTTATCTGGCACCATGGTACAAACCTTGCTTGGTTTATTAGATGGCGGTGTAGGAATTGTAAGAATATTAATTACTACCATTCCGCCCGGGACTTCGTTCCCGTGGGAATTAGAGAACATGATGCAGCCTATGTTACTCAGGGATAATGTAGCATCCTAACGGTGAAAGAATTTTTAAAATGGGTCCAGTAATTTTTAAGGTTATTCGTTACTAGGGCTGCCATCCGTCCGGGTTTCCCCGGATTTGTCCTAGTTTGGAAGAAGTCCGGGGAGCGTCCGGGCGGGGTTTAAATTGTGGTCCGGGTGCAACGCGGACTACAATAAAAGTCCGGGCTTTCGATCAGATCCCGTTCCCATAATTTATGTAAAACCTACATACCTAAGCTAAGAAGGTTAAAAAATAAAGCAAAATTACTCACTTGTCATCACAAGAAAGATTAAACACACTATTTCATGCAACAAAAGAGGCTTAAAATTAAAGTTTTCTTCTATCAAGTACGGAGGAAAATATATTTTAATCAAGATGTAAGTGAATGAAAAAAGTATTGAAATGTCCGGGGTGAAAGCTCCAAAATCCGGGAAAGTTACGCTTCCGGTCCTGGGGGGCAAGTTTTAGAGATGGCAGCCCTATTCGTTACATACAAAAATACAAATCTTTCCTCTTTATAATATTAGTGAAGTGTAGATGTAGATTATATCGTACGTGCTTCTTCGTGAGTCGCCCGTGTGCGAAAAGTAATCTTTATCAAACTTGTACGGCAACGATTCATGCGTATCAATCTAAAGGTGTAGGGCTCCCAAATAGTTCCGTCTATGTACGAACTGCCTAATAGTTAAAAAAATAATTTCATCAAGAATGTAACCATTTTACATTACACAAGTCAATAAACATCATACGGCGTAAGGAAAACTTATTTATTACCTATCTGAAAACGACTGCCAATAAAACAACAAAAACTATTTAAAAAACCGTGCATTTTCATTCGTACAACGTAGAGCACTTTAAGTTAACGATAGGAAGAGCAAGTTAATAAATGGTGAAAGATGGCATGACGGCAAAACAATCAGAGCACAATACCAACTGCATTTACTTCGGTTCCTTAAAAGGTTCATAAATAAACATGGGTGGTAAATGGTAATGGATCTTAAGGTGAGTGGTGAGACTCAGTTCTCAAACGATTAAATTTTAGAGAAAATGTATTCATCTACCGCTTTCCGCTTCTCATGTGTAATGTGTAAGTCACATATAAGTCTGTTAATCACAATTCTAATAGGTAATAAATTGAGTCCCTGGGATAGCGTTTTTTTGCGGCTACAAAAAAAAATTATGTTCAGAACATTGAAAAATACTTAAAATCAAGTAAGACCGACTTTTTGTGCCAAATTTTGTAATCTTAGTTTCAACTTACTTATATTAAATTGTGTCGTTTTATATTTTAGGTGCAAATGAAAAAATATGTTTGCAAATTAATAACATTTCTTTGATGACTTTGATGAATAACATTGCAAATGAATTTATACGGTTTACCTATATCTTTTTTACTATTAGGTAGTTCGTACATGGACGGAACTATCAGGGGCCCTACACCTTTAGTTAAATACCTACGCATGAATCGCTGCCGTACAGGTTTGCTAAACTTCACATTTCGCACATGGGCGAAAAGTTTTACTCAGGACTCAAGAAGCACGTACAATATCGAAACCGTAGGATAGTTAGGAATGTTATATGTATTATTATCACATAAGATTATATAATGCATATTTGTACAGATTAACTTAATAAACAATAAAGTAGAACACATAAACATAAAATCAGTTATCTGCAATAATCAAAGGTGTATTGTGTATTAGTTTAGGAATTTCTTTAACAAAGATTCCTAAACGTTAGCTTATTCATATCATGAGAGATTCGTCATTGTTTTATTCGAAAGTATAGTAGCAGATACCGACCTCGTTTTGTATAAGTATCCAATTGTATATTACACAGAAATAATTGAAATATTGCGAGTAGGTCATACTACTATTATACTATTATTCTTTATTGTACACATTAAACATATATTTTACAGAGAATACACAATGGCGAGCTTAACTCAAAATGAGTTCTCTTCCAGCTATTTAAGTGACAGTGGAATAGTATTGAAGCGGGCAGAAGTGTAGGTACAAAACTGGGAACAAAAATATCTTAACGGAATATACAAATGGTGCATCCAAAGTAGGTATTCTTTTAATAATAGTATACCTACTGTTCCATTGTTGCAAGCCTCTGCTATCTATATGCAAGGTGTATTCTTAAATATGTTATGATATGAATAGGACATTCTTATTACTTATATACTGACAATTTTTTTATTATACGTGATATAATGCTATACATATATATGTTATTTTTTTTGTTAAGTAGGTACCTACTTTCTTTATATTGAGTGACTTTAACCCTCCGCATACCAGGTGGGGTCTAATAAACCCCAGGCGGTGAAAAATCGATATATTTTCAAAAATTTTCGTGCGCGGAATCTGAAGCTCTCAGTAGCTGGAGTTGCGACGTTCTTACACTGGCAAGTACCATTAGTTTAGTGGTGCGTGCGTTTTTTAGGGCTCTAGATGCGTTTTTGTTTAGAATTGTTGTTATTTGAGCATATACAAAATGCAATTATGGCGAACTAAAGAACTCTTACCTCGAGATTGAAGTAAAAATTTAAAGATGTATCATCGTTGTTCAATTTTTTTAAATTTAGTCAGTTTAATTACAAAAATTGGTAATTATCAATTCTTAGGGTGATTTCAAGTCTAAATTAGTAGTCAGAAGATGGAATTTTCGCTACCCTTTTTCAACAAACCGTTTAATCTATTTCATTTATTTTATATATAGTGCTACTCAGGTTATGTTCAATTTCAAAAATATGCAATAACAATTCAGTACCCCTATTCCTATCTGATTACAGCGACCATTTTGTTGGGGTATGTCAGACCCCACCTTGTATGGCATGTTACAAATTTTTACCTGGTATGCCGAGGGTTAAAAGTAAAAAAAATAAAAAGTTGTTCAGTTTATGGGGCGGGGCTGATTCACATTCTCAATTTTCGTTAACTAGTATATGACTTATTTAGTCATAATCACTTATAATTTTAACACTTAATTTATCTAAGACTTAGTGGGCACAGATTAAGATTAGATCTTAGCAGTCTTAGCACAGATTAATAAAAATAGACAACGTAAGTCTTAGTACCATTCCTCTCGCTTACGCCCCTAATGACGAAGAATTACATAGAAATGCCTTCCGTTTTGTAACTGACAGGAAAAATAAAACCCGGCATAACTTTCCTTCGGTACAGCTGACTTTTATTTATTACTGACTTGTTAGAAGCTGCATCGGTAATCGACCGTGAAACTACCTGTTTGTTAAGCTAATAGTTACGTAACTTAAGTCACTACTGTTACTGGGTTAACTGGATGTTTTTCTTTAAACTAGCTTGCTTAGAATACTTTTTGGAATACTAATGAAGTAACTTTAAATTGAGTACTTAGCTAAACTTAGGAACTGCGCGTAGGTCTGTTATTTTGGAAAATAATCGTCGGAATCTTCTGGTTTTTCTTTAGCGGGTATAAGTTTGAAATCTATTGTACTATTTTCATATTTTATATTTAAAATAAAATGAAAATACTTTATTTTCAGACTATCTACCGTCCATAAAGTGTTTGTAAAATCTACACTAATATAATAAAGAGTAAAGATTTGTATTTTTGTATGTAACGAATAAACTTAAAAACTAGCTACTGGACCGATTTCAAAAGTTCTTTCACCATTAGGATGCTACATTATCCCTGAGTAACATAGGCTACATAAATTTTCCCGAATTGCGACGGGAACGAAGTACCGATCGGAATGCTAGTATTTTATAAACTATGTTAGTACAATAAAAGCAAAATAAAGAAATTATATTTTATTTTAATACTAGCTTTGTTCCCGTGGGAATTTGGGAAAATGATGTAACCTATGTGTCAATCCAGAGTGTCAGCTACCTTCATACCAAATTTTATCAAAATTGGTCCAGCCGTTTGAGCGTGCAAGAGTAACAAACATCCATACAAACTTTCGCGCTTATAATATTAGTAAGGATGACATGGTTTGATCTCCGATGGGCAGGCTCACCGAACCTATAGGACCTGAAACTCGGTGAACCTGTTAATCAGGACCGAATCAAACCTGTCTCCTACCATCCTCAGGGCTCTGTTCGTGCTCGGCCGCACCCTGTTTATCAGTGAGGCGAATTTTATATTAACAAATTTTTAATGTCATAAGAAACACTTTTCCTAGAACTCCTAGTATATGACAGGTTGTTACAAATGGGTGTTTGACAAAGCCAAGACATTTAATTATGCCTTACTTCCCCTCTAAAAATATTTGTACATCCCGAGTAGTAATTATTCTCCCAATTAATTTGAAGAAGGGGACCTTATTTTACGAAAATTGTTTCCCGGGTTCCTGTAGACGTCTTGAGAGTTTCCGTAAGGAGACTGATAAGATAAGTTAATTAATAAATAACTAAAAACAGCTGGCTGAAGTTTGAACGCTTTTTTATGAAAAGTTAATCAACGGCCGGTTTGGTGGAGTGGTAGTAGCGCTGCCATGATCGACGGGTCCTGCGCATATGTTCTACGCAAATAATTGTGTAAAAAGCATATGTTATTTGTTCTCGTGGGTGTTCGTTTCCGTCTTCGTTCCAAGGGAAAACCTTAATGTGGGCTTTTGAGTTAGTAGCTTTTATTTTATTTCAACTTTAAGAATCTTTAAAAACGTTATGAAAAGAATATCATTCGCCCCAAAAAAAAGTCTTGTTCACTCCTTGGTATACGTAGGGTCACAAAAAAATACATAGATTTGACGTTCCGTGACCATTTTGCAGCCTTCTAAAATAATGTATTAGTTATATTCAACTAATTTCGACAGCGAATAAGTAAGTCTACATTCTACATAGTAGTAGAGACCTAGACTCGCTGTCGACATTAGTTGAATATATAACTGATAAATTCTCAATAACTAATTAGATTGCGGAATACTTTTACTTAATGATCACACAGTAATGTAGAGTCATAACATACAGCAGAGTTTTTTTCTGTGGCGGATAGCTTTCTAATTCATAGATTTTCTAGACTGCGGGGAACCTAATTAATCTATGAGTTAATCATTACTCAGGTATTTTCAGAACCTGTCAGTGAGACTCCATGGTATTAGACTTAAGTTGGAGTAGGACAAAATTGATAACAATTCAAAAAATCCAATGTTGCTTGACGAAGTTTTCGATTAATGCCAAAAGTATCCATTGCCTTACGTATTAGTAAAAAGCTCACACTTGTTTCCTGACCTTTTAATACAAAATACCCTTATGTCCTTACACTTTACCACGTTGCTTCAATTAGTTTATTACCTTGTATCAGGGTAACATGACACACGGAAAGTCGATTCAGGTCAAGGCCACTGCATAGAGGTAGTGCCAAAACCTTGGCTAATCCTTGTTTCATGTTAAAGTTTTGACAACTCCAATTTTAATACTAACAAAAGTTTAGTAGGTACACCGGTAACAGAGGAAAATTTATGGCAAAAATCCGAATTTTTCCGTGAGTTATTATCATGAAACCACGCTAATTTCAAGTGTAAAAACATTTATTGCGATTGCATGCTCTACAATATCGTAATCGTAATCGTAATTACAATTAATTTAATCGACACCTAATTATACAAACTTCGCTTTCAACTGTCTCATCAATATGTCAATATGCCTCGTCAGCTCTTCCAAAGCACCGTGAGTTGGGTCTTGGCGGTTGTTGATAATAGCTAAAGCAGTAATGGATTGTTGGAAGGAGATTTGTTCGTTGAATGGAGTGCTGGAAAAGGTGCCCGGCTAAACTTGATTGACGCAGCCGTCAGTCGCGGTTTGGCGCGCAACCGGATCGCGCGCCGTAGCTCCTCGGCTCTCATACTCTCCTAGTACTTGATACTGCGTGCTACTTAAAAATTGTATCTTTTTTTTTTACTGATTTGGATTTGTGTGTTTTCGTGATTTGGATTTTGAGTGATTTCCCTATTCTGATTGAACAGTAACTCCACTAAGGTAATTTTTTGTTTGTTTACTTCATATGTGCTTAGACAATGCGCGGTATTACTTACTTAAGGCGCACATTGGATCAGGTTTTTAAATATCTCGATTGTGAGGTTATTTTAACTTGACACAGGAAGTGCTTCGCCGTAATAGAACCTTTGCGGCCCCATAATTATTTCCCACTACACGAAAGGTTCATAGACCACCAACTTACCGGATCTTTGACTTATATGGTAGCTGCCATAAACATCCCGTGCACTTACATAGATAGCAATAATTAAGCTAGTGCCTTTAGGTACCTCCTCATGTTTCATGTGTGTTGAATAAATTTACTGAATTTCTGCCTTGTTACATATCATTATTATTTTGAAAACTTTCGTTTCTGTTATCACAAATGCGACCATTTCACGTGTTAAAAATGTTAAATATAATTTCAATTTGAACAGTACAAGTATCGACACAATATTCCAGATTCGACCGTCTGTAACAAATTGTGTAAACATCTACTAATAAACCATAGTTACTATAATACAACGCTATATCGTATAAATCAAACTCAAAACCATGTTTTTATTATTAGAACACGTTTGTTTTTGCATTCCTATGTGGAAGTACCTTATACATAACATTATCGTGTTGATATTAAATGTAGTATAGGCTACTTGTTATGTTTCCTTTTCCCCCTTTGTGTAGGTATGCCAATTATATTGTTTTACTATCTTACTAATATATTAGAAATGCGAATTTTTGTGAGATGGATGGATGTTTGGAAAGCCTTCACGCAAAAACTATCGAATGCAGTAATACAGCTTAGATATCAAGGATAACACATAGGCTATATAATATTCCCAAATTCTCACGGAAACAAAGCCCGAGGCGGAAAGCGAAACTTATCTATTGTAGTCCTTCGGCCGGTTAATTTCATCTAAATGAACTCTATTTCCAAATTGAAAAATATGTGCAAGATCCTGAATGCCAATCCATTCGTCTCTTAAGTCTAAATCTGCCAAATGCCGTCGAGTTAGAAATATCTGCAATTTTCGTATTAAAGATCGTAAAATGTTATATATTTAAGTATTATAACTCGAATGTCTTGCCGTGACAAAACTCATAGTTAAATAAACAGTGGCTCACCACATATCATTAGCATCTTCACGAAGCGTAACGTAATGAGCGAATCTCCTCAAGCTCCTTAATTCCTATGGGTCCTTAGTACTTTGGACGGTAATCCCAGAGAGGTTTAATTCTCTTTGTAGGGCTCATAGGAATTTGCGATAATTGGTTTCTTCGGAACAATCGAATAAAGACTGGGTTATTTTATGTACTGACATGACTGGCGTTGTCAAGTTTTGTGATTTTACCGTATACTTATTCAATAAATAAAGACTCATTTTTAGTCCCTTCGGCACACCAAAACACAGCTTGCAGGGCTTTAGGTATCTCTCTTTCAACCTCTCGGGTTGAAAGAGAGATACCTAAAGCAGTCCATGAAACTGAACAACTTCTCCAAGAAACATAGGTCAAATACGAAAAAAAAAATTGAGTTCCCATACAAACTTCATCAGCATATAGCGCATTTTGTATGGGAGATCTAAATTTTTTTTGTATTTTGACCTATGTTCCTTGGGGAAGTTGTTCAGTTTCATGGACTGGTTAACCACCCGAGAAGTTGAAAGAGAGATAGGTACCTAAAGCCCTGTAGACTAGAAAACATAAGAACTGGGAACGGAATTCTGGAGTCATCGTTAGAATGTAGAGACACTACCACTTAACCAGAGCATAATTATTAAAAACAAAATTTTTAGTGATAGCGGGGGAAAAATGTTAGCTATTGGCGCTTTTCTTTATAACTCGACAGCCTTGGCAATGTAATATACCAAAGGATGCTTTGGCATCTAACTCTGCAGTTAAAACATCATGTCCAGAATATTGGCAACGCCTGCTCGTATTTTAGCACAATATGGAACATCTGGAATCCAGGCTGCTGGAAATTTATGGAGGTTGACTGGCTATATATTATTTCTCGTAGGCGAGGCGACAGGTACAAATAATGTACTTGTTTGCTGCATGTATTTACTTTAACTAAGTAGTTAGATAAACCTTGTGAAACACAGCTCTTTTCTCAACAATAGGAAATTCTCAATTTTTGGAGTATTTTTTTATCTTTCTGACATTGTGTCATTTTCCAAACTCATTGTGGAGGGTGATATCACATTGTTTGTTTCTACTTATACCTACTTGACCTTTATTTACTTCAAACAATTAGTAGTCATGTCCTTGTCATGTTTATTATCTCGTATAAAACTTTTTAAACTAAACCGCACATCCACACCTTTACTCCACACAATGACTCGCACTTATACGTCATGAGGCTTGGTAAAGCCCCAACCCAACCTATTTCAACCTAAATCATTATTTTTTACCTTTTGACGTAGAAGTAGAGACGTACGAGTAGTTTATGAATCTGGGCTTAAAAATACCTATACATTGTATGTTTAAAAAAAAAAAAACAATGGGTTCGCTCTTGACCGCATTTTAGCACGAGGGCGAAGATGCGGTCGAGGATGTAGCAAGCTCACTCAGAAGAAGCCTATTCACTCGAGCTTGAAAGAGATTCGGCTTATATGAGTTCGGAAATACAGACGCAGGCTGATGAGGTAATGTAGCTGATATTGTGTCCCACTGCTGGGCAAAGGCCTCCCTTTTATACCTGTCAACTGGTTCTCTTTAAAGCCGCAACCTCCCAGGAGCTATCAAACGCGTCGAGATCATCGTACAATCTAATGTGCGGCCGGCCGCGGCGACGACATCCATCTTTTGGTTTTCAGGTTGTAGCTAATTAGCCATGTATTGTATATGACACATGGACTCTATAAAAACAAACAAATTTCCTTGATTGATATTAAGATCTCCTCCACTACATATTATAAAACAAAGTCCCTCCGTCGTGTCTCTCTATCTGAACGCGTTAAAATCATAAACTACCGAAAGGAGTTACATACGAATCGCTCCATTCACCAATGGATGGAGTGATTCAAGAGGAAGGTTTATGTGTAAAAGTAATTCCCGAAAATCCCACGGGAAAGAAAGTTATCGCTCTTAGGTGTAATCTCATCATCATCAGCTGACACAGTGAAAAGGCTAGGCCATAGTTTACTTTTATTATTCTGTTTATTTGATTACCTATACCTATCCATATGATTCTCGTAGGTACAAGTACATGAGCTTCGGTCATCATTCAAAATGAGAGTTACAAGTTTGTAATCAAATGTAGTGTTAGACACTAAGTTGAAATTCAGTTTTGGTCCCTGTGCTGCCAAGAATAAAGACTGAATTAAAGTTCTCCGTCTGAACTGTCGTCGACAGAGCCCTCGACCCCATTCTAAGATAAAGGTCAAGAAAAAGAAAAAACCTCGTAAAAAGAAGCTAGCAAATAAAGCTCTTGGATTTATTTATATTTATTTGACAAAATTCACATTACAACACAAATGATTTTATGTTTCAAATACAAAGGTACATAATGTTTTTTTTTCAAAACTTCAAATTTGACATTTCAAACTCGAGATAAAGTCCCGGGCGGAAAGCTAGTTAATAATATTAATGGAGCGATTTGTGCTTTCGTTGTTTAAACTTGAGTACCTTTTTAAAATCAGTTATCGTTTTATCGAAATGAGATAATTATGATTGTTAACGAAATTGACGAAAATAAAAATTAATTAATAAAAATAAAAATAAAAATTAGGTACGTATAATAACTTATTGATTGAAAGTAACCCTCTTTGGTAATTGAGCTTAATAGTTGGTTACAGATAACTTTCTTTAACAACCTGACTCGATATTCTGCTTTCAAAGACTAGCCATAATGTTGGTTCTTATTTTAGATCACCTGTTGCACCAGTATATTGAGACCTCTGACTCTATCTTCCCTTTACAAGAATGTATTTATAATAATAGTTGCCCCTTACCATGTTATTATAAGCAAAAGTCTTTGATACCACACAAACTCTGCTTGAATAATTTTCATTTTTCAAGATGTAGATGTTTTTAAGTTTCTGTATTTCAAATACGCTACTGTATTTGCCGAAAGTTACATCATATCTTTCGATGACCCGTTACACTTAGTCAAAGGGCAGGGCAGTCAAACACGATGTGATGCATGGTCTGCTCAGGATGTCCATAGTGGCACGATAGCAGCTTGGACCAGCTCCTCTTTTACCTTGTGGATGCGCAATCGAAAGTAATAGAAAATACGTTTATTTTTCCTATTCTGTAGGACAGTTAACAATATAAAGCTAAGCCAAGGAACATAATTGACAAAAAAATAATAATTACACACACTTCTACAGTGCAGGAAGAAGGTGTGACTCAGCATAATGCTTACACTAAAAGTGTAGACGCTGATATTGCAAATGCTCCTAATCAGATTAAAGACACCCTGGAGGTGTTCTTTAAAGCCTTTGGCGCGCTGATTGTGCTGTCAATACATTTTCGAGGGTCTAAATAAAGTAGATAGTCGAAAACGACCAAAAAGTGCGTGTTACAAGTTACAATCCTCGCTAATTTCGCTTACAAAAAAACGTGTTCACAGACACGCCACAGTCGTATTTCATTTTGAACAAAACCTTTTTCCCCACTCCCATCCAAACTTTGATGGATTTGCAGAGACGCATTGTGTTTAATGTAGCACGGTATGATCCAACGATAATATCGATTAATCTTGGAAGTTGATGAATCAGATCAAAATATACAGTTATAGTAGGTTACTGAACTTGGATGGCACTTTACGTTTTAATTTTGAGATAGTGTGCTGTATAATTATTATCGAAATTAAAAATAGTGGACTTTTAAAACTACTAACTCAGTAAGTCAGATAGATAATGGTAGTGTAAATTAAACGCTGCACCTCTCAGTCACGATTCTGATCCCATATACTACTAAGACATCAACTGTTATACATATTGTTTTTAATAATAACAACACCTTCATTCCATCTGTCAAAATGATTCTACAAAATTTTATTTTGTTTGAGTAACAAACATCATCTAAATGTTGTCCTATTCGTCTATTTATCACCAACTTTACAGAAAATACTTCAATTTTTGTTTCTTGTTTGTGAGTAAATCCGTGATAATTGTGAATTATGTTTCTTCTTGGTTTGTTTTTATTACTAAGTTAATTTCTGCATTCGAATCAAGGTGAAGTGCCCGAATTTCGCCTTCAATTGCTACAGTTTTGCCATCTCTTGCATCCTTGCCAATAATATTCCTCTTTTCTTAATGCATTGCAAAATTACCAGTAATGACAGGCGCACTCGAATTTGGAAAGGAGAGCCAATTGAAGACGTTTATTCATGAGGTCAGCTAATCAACTTTAACAGTACACACTCAAGAGCATTGAGAGCATCGCTCGTATATTATTCCGTTCGTGATGTAAAACTGACAAAGTTAAAATAGCTTGATTTCATAGAACATTTAGGATGTTTAAATAGGATAAATAGAGAATGACATTAGTTCTTTTAACTCTACCTCTATTCGCAAAGAAAAGCTATTCAATGATGAATTTAATACTTCCTAGTTTGCTTTTGACTTACAAATATCTGCATCGGGTACCTACCTATTCAAAGTTTTGCTTTAACAAAATCTTCCGTTAAATCTGCTGAGCTTTTAGAATACGAAGTAATCTTCCCTTTACCCACATAGCTCTTTGTTTAGATCTGCTAATATTACGTGCAATGAAAATTACCACTAGCAAAATTAAAGAATGCAACAACTTGAGGACATCTTCGTGATGTGACAGACTTGTTCATCATAATCTCCACGCTTAAGTGTGCGTGTCTATAGCTCACGAGACGCGTTCTATTGTTCGAATTTTGATGCTTTACCGTCTCTATAATTGGCTACTTTGGCAATAGCTTGTACTGCAAACTGTTTAGCAATGTCATTGGCACTGTTCCGAGTGAATGAAAGGGCATTGAACCTTATCCGAAAGCATATAAGTGCTAATGTAGTGCTAAGTATATCAACTACAAGCGTTTCTTTGTTAAACTGATTCAAACTTGTGCGGCTTGTGCCTTTCAAAAAAGGAACTAATTCCTTTTTAACCGTTAGAGAGTTAGTATTATGTATGTTTAAGTCATTTGCACCTTTCGGTTTAAGAAGCGCCAAAATGACATCATGGTTAATGCTTCTGATTGTGACTCATGTTATTTTTTTGTTTTAAAAAATAATAAGTGCTTTTGTTCACAGGGCTCTGTTATTATAATCTTATGAGGTAATAATGGGGTAATTTAAAACCACGTTTAGTTTTCTTATTTTGGCTGTATTTATATAAATTGGTTTTAAAGATGGCGGCCGGTTTGGTCGAGTGGTAGTGACGCTGCCTCTTGATCGGCGGGTCCTGGGTTCGATCCCCAGTTGGGGCAAATATTTATGCAAAAAGCAGATGTTTGTTCTCGGGTCATGGGTGTTTGTGTTTGTCTTTATGTGTGTTCCAAGGGACCCACGACACAAGGGAAAACCTTAGTGTGGGCCTTTGAGTGTGTAACGTTTATTTATTTTATTTGTTTATTAAAGATCTTTTAAAGATCATTAACATACTACATACTTATAGCTTATGTACCTAGTTAGCGAAAATTCAAAATTTCCATCAGATCACGAACCTGAGCAACTTTCCCCAAGGAACATAGGTCGAAATATTTTAACAAAAATCACCTCTCCTTACAACTTGTACGATCAGCTGATTAGCCTTTATATGGGTAGTATTTTTTTTTTTATTTCATATAGGTTCCTTGATGAAATTTGTTCAGTTTTTTGGGAAGAATCCCTCCCTAAAGTTTCACTAAATCAAAGTCACCCCATATACAAGCATACACGGATGTTCCACATTGTTGATTATAATAAACCTCCTACCTGCTCCATATTTACACGAGAAAATGACGTTCTATGTATTGTTTCTTGTTGTGGTCATCAGTACCTCATCAAGCCGTCACCGTCATTGTGTAACGCCTTTGTCTTAATGTCTCACATTCTGAGCTAGATTACTCTAGTTTTCTTGATGACAAAATAAAATACTACGCCAAGTAGTAGCTTTGCGCCAGCTTACGTCATTATAACTTGTACTAGCTTTACGCCCGGGACTTCGTTCCCATAGGAATTCCGGGAATGAATTACCTTTGTTCCCACTAGTTCAGTTGGCCATCAGTTGGCTGGACTAGTAAGAATTATTTTTTCGTTTGTTCAGTTTAAAATGAAACAAGCTTGTGCACCTGGTTGCATTTTACATTCACATAACCTTCCTCTTGAATCACTCCGTCCATTGCTGAAAACCATATGAAAATCCGTTTTTTAGTTTTTGAGTTCATCGTTTTCAAATAGAGCTGCAGCTCGAGTACGATGGTGATAGCGCGCGCAATGCGCCGCTGTCCTGTGTCAAAATGTCAACATTGACAACACCAGAGAAAGAGAGCAACCCTTTGCACGCGGACCTCGCGCAATCAAAGTGAAGTTTCAGCGTCAGCCGAGGGCCGAGTGGCGCCACGCGCGAGGTTTTCGCCATCGTGCTCGAGCTGCTGTTTGGAAAACAGAAGGTTTTCTTTTGTTTTCTTGTCTTAAAAGTTCAAGATCTTGGAAAGACTTGTTATCAACTTGTACTAGCTTTACGCCCGCGATTTAGTTCCCATGGGAATTCCGGGAATGAATTACCTTTGTTCCCACTATTTCAGTTGACCATCAGTTGGCTGGACTAGTGAGAATTATTTTTTCGTTTGTTCAGTTTAAAATGAAACAAGCTTGTGCACCTGGTTGCATTTTACATACACATAACCTTCCTCTTGAATCACTCCGTCCATTGCTGAAAACCATATGAAAATCCGTTTTTTTAGTTTTTGAGTTCATCGCTTTCAAATAGAGCTGCAGCTCGAGTACGATGGTGACATAGGACCGCGGCGCATTGCGCCAAAATGTCAACATTGACAACACCAGAGAGAGAGAGCAAGCCTTTGCGCGGGGCCCTCGCGCAATCAAAATGAAGTTTCAGCGTCAGCCGAGGGCCGAGTGGCGCCACGCGCGAGGTTTTCGCCATCGTGCTCGAGCTGCTGTTTGCAGAAGGTTTTCTTTTGTTTTCTTGTCTTAAAAGTTCAAGATCTTGGAAAGACTTGTTATCAATCGTCGTCTGTTGAGACTTATGATCCAGCAGCCACTTTATTTAGATTATTAAGTGAATTTAAATTTGTATTAAAAATTTAAAAAAAATTGAGCCACTCAGAAAAACTTTTCTCAATTAAATAAAAAAACTGCCTTTCCGTACAACTTGTTTACTGCAATCACAGGTACTATGGAAAGTCGAAATTTTTGTAGAGAATTCCATATTGTTCCTTTTGTAGATCCACATCCTAAAATTTTATTTAAGTACCAATTTATAGTCTCCCCTGTGTATACGATTTCTATATGGCTTCGATATTGCGACGTACTCGTAGATGACTTGAAAACTTTCGATGAAATAAGTCTAGTTACCAACTAAATGATACACATATACAAACAAAACTTTCCCTATCACAGACAGTTACAAAGAAAACGAGAACATAAGTTTGATATTCATTCACAATATTAAACGTAACGAAACTGGACTAAATTACACGCTCCAAATACTAAGAAAACCACAAAACTTGTTAAACTACGAAGTTCGGACATCTAATTAACTCTACCTAATTAGCTAAACCAAATACTTACCTCTTAGGTGTAAAATCATACGACGAAACGGAAAAAATACGATGTTTTTTTATTGTCAAGTCGATTTTTAAGTACGTACATGTCTTGAGAGCCGCCGAGCACGAGGAGCCTGGGATTTTGGTTATAAAATGTAATGCCGTCCTTACTTACGTCAATATAAGACGGAAAGTGACACTACGATATTTAAAAAAACATTAACTTAAATAGAGGTTTCTGAAAGTGGGCGTATAGCGTAAAAACTTTCGCTATACAAGAATAGTTGGTTCTGGTAGTTTAATACTTTTTTTTTTTTACCAGCCCATATACGTCCCCACCGAAGGGGCACGGGCCTCCCTTCGAAACACGAAAGGGATTTAGGCCATAGTCCACCATGCTGGCCTAATGCGGGTTGGTGGAGCGCTCGTCTTTAGAAAATGAATTTTCTTGGACGGGCGGGTTTCATCACGATGTTTTCCTTCACCGTTGAGCAAGTGATAATTAGAAATCTGTACACATATCTGAAAAGACGAATTTATGGTACAGGCTCGCACCAACATTTGAACCCGCAACCTTCAGATTACAAATCCGGCTCATACCAACTGGGCTATCACCGCTAGTTTAATATGCTTTCCGAAATACGAAAACACTATTAATACCCATCAAAGTTCCATAACTTCGATGATCAGTACCCAAGCTTCGCGCCGCGTCACCCTTAAACTACTAATGTTATCAACTACGCCGTTATGTTAAGTAACCATAATACACAAAGGATCAATGGAGTAAGTTTACAAACTCGAAGAAACTTAATTAAACATTGTGCCTGTTGGTTTCAATTCAAAATAAACCATGTTTTTGAAAGGCTTTGTAACAAGATCGGAAATTTAAAATCAACATTTTGATGTCCCTGTGTCAATGTTATTTATCCGGGAAGTCATAAATACTTCGGTAGCTTCAGGAGATAAGTATCTTTTGCAGGAGTACCCTTTCAACGCTGTTGATATTCTTCTTAATCTTAAAAGCCGCTCTCTTGTAGGTGTAGCAATTTCTATTCTATTAGGTTTTGCGACATATATTTTAGTTCCTTATAAGTTGATACTCTTATTTTTCTTTCAACTGGTCGCTGAATCGTCTTCTCGGTCGCCTTCTTCCTCTCCTTGCTTCTTCCGCCTTGCCTTCCATAGTGATTTTGGAAAAAATCATCATGCCTAAGTAGACGACCAGTTATAGACCCTAAGTGTTATCTATTAATGATAACAGGAGTGTTATCTATTGTGTTCTCTTTTCGTTTACTCGTTTCGAAACTTCTTCGCTTGTTATCCTTCTGTCCAACAAATTTTCTCCATTCTCAAAGGCTTCTAATCTCTCTCTATCTGCGTATTATATTTGAGTAAATAAACATTAGTACACTCACAGCTGGTTCCCTTTCTAAATAAGTTTTATGGGCGGTTGTTTCTCGTAAATGCCGTGTGGTTCCCGGCAAAGTAGAGTAGCACCTTTCTCATTTTTAACACACAGGAAAGAAAGAAACCTGCGTGGTGTACATGACACTTAAACGTTTATATCCTTAGATCAACAAAATAAAAAATAAATAAAACAATACTCCAACTGTACAGGGTGACTTTTAATCAGTACGTAAATCTTTCTTACTGTGTCAGTAACGTTGCTAGAACGTAAATAAGGAGGAAAAAAATTTTTTTTTTCAAAATTTTCAGGTTTTGTTACCTCTAAGAACGTCTTAGAGGATAAATTTTGTAAAACGCAGAAACACGGGTGTAACATTGTGTTGAAGAGTACTATTACCAAGTTTCAAGTCAATTGGACGATGTTATTTTTTATTCCATACAAAAAAAAATATTTTCATGCTTCAGGCGATCTAGCTTGACATTTTTTATATGAAACTAGCTGATGCCCGCAACTTCGTTTGCGTGTTAATTTTTTTTTGTACAGAGTACACAGATTGAAAACATCTATCTTACTTGATTTAGGTTTTTACATACAAAAGTTTTTTCCCGCTAACTCCCGTTCCCGTAGGAAGTTTGCAATATCCTGTTGCAACTAAGCTTTAAGTTTACTAAGGTACCTGCATGCCAAATTTCAAGCGTCTAACTTAAGCGGTTAAGATTTTTCAAACAAAAAGATTTTCCCGCTATTTCCCGTTCCCGTGGGAATTTCGGGAATTCCTTTCTTAGTGCACCTCTACGGTACCTAAGCTACGTCCTTTCCAAATTTCAAGTGCCTACGTTTAGCCGTTTAGGCTGTGCGTTGATATGTCAGTCAGTCAATCAGTCAGTTTCTCCTTTTATATATATATATTTAGACGATATAAAAAAAAATACGGGTCTGTTATGGGTCATAAAGTTTACGTACAAAAAAATTGCGTACTGATTAAAAAATAACGTGGTATAAAGCAGGGGATATCACGTACAAAATCAAGGTTAAATGCTGTCCGCGTAAGTTTTAAATCTTATTACAACCATGGTACCTACTAATAAAGTAACAAATACAATAATTTTCCACGTTAAAAACGTATGAGTCACCGACTTCAATCCCAACAACAGTTTGCACAAAGTAGATATCTAGTTTTTTGCGGACTACAATGCCTATTAGCAAATAACTACAAACAGAAATGTCATTCATTTATTTAGATGATGTTCTAGTTTGTAGTATATTTTGTTTTTGTTGATTTTTTTTAAAAGCGCTTAATCATTTTCGATAAAATTTATATGGGACCTCTTCAGGAGTATACTCTTTCGCACAAATAAAGAATTTTGAAAATCGGACAATAGTTGCCGGAGTAATCGCGTAACATACAAAAAAAAATACAGTCGAATTGAGAACCTCCTCCTTTTTTGAAGTCGGTTGAAAATTAGAGCTCACGTCTCTAGTAAGCCTGTTTACATTACAGAGACGTTTTTTTCCGCCTACCCGATTTTTAGTTGATATATCGTTGATCGAAGGTTATATCAATAAGAAAAGACCAATTTATCAGTAAATAGAGTTTATGAAGAATAGTGTAAGTGTAACACATCGCTGAAAATACCTACCTTACTTTAAAATATCATTTTGTTCACATTATCACTAACAACACTCATTATTTACCTATCATACCTGTCGTTAAAGTACCTATTTCCTTTCAATGATAAGTAAACTACTTCGGTCAATGTCGACCATTGTGCTAGTAAAAGTGTAGGCCTTGGTCTTGTTGGCTTATAGCAAAAACACTTTTGGATAAAGACATTGTCATGGTGTCTTTGAGAGGAATGTTGTCATATTGTGGAAGGTATTTTTTGTCATGTTTTACACAGGCGTGTTCTGATAATTGAATTTTTATAAAAATCTTCAAAATTACAAATATCAAGAACTATCAAACTTAAAAAGCTACTAATCGGGGAAAATAACATACACTAACAGATATTTACAGAAAAACATCAGCTCTCTATCATGAAAAGGTTGCAAATGTATGCAGGGCCGGCCATACAATACAAAACAATATACTTTATTTGCACACAGAGACACAGCACAGTACAATTAACAGAACATGAGACATAGTGTACAACAAGGTGGCCTTATTGCTAGGTAGCAATTTCTTCCAGGCAACCTTAGGGTAGGACAGAAGTAAAAGAAGTAGTAGGCCTTTTCTTATTTTCTAATTTTAACTAAATCTGAACTCTAGAGCTGAGCAGTGTAAAGTTACATTTGATATTAAAGTTAAAAATGCGCCTATTTTTCATTCTGTCACGTTGATATAGGTAACATAAACATTTCATAAAACCAACATCCAAAAATAAATCGACACAGTTCGACCCACATCATGATGTATTTTCTATTTTCACAAATATTGAATCTTCAAACTTTGGGCATCATTCATTCGTTCATAAACTCACGCATATAATCCCTGACAGGGTAGGCAGAACGTTATGTGGTTTTAAAACCACTGGACGTCACATTTAACTTTAATCCTTAGGGTTGTTAGATGGACTCATGTATAGTGGTGATAGGTGGTCAGCCTTTTGCCCACGATACAGCAAAACCCTCGTGTCCCACTTACTGGCTTCTACAGTATCGTCGTCATCAGCCCATATACGTCCCCACCGAGGGGCACGGGCCTCCCTTCGAAACATGAAGGGGTTTTTAGGCCATAGTCCACGACGCTGGCCCAATGCGGGTTGGTGGACAGCTCGTCTTTCGAAAATGAATTTTCTTGGACAGGCGGGTTTCATCACGATGTTTTCCTTCACCGTTAAGCAAGTGATAATTAGAAATCCGTACATAAATCCGAAAAGACGAATTAATGGTACAGGCCCGCACCAGGATTTGAACCAGCGACCTTCCGATCACAAGTCTGGCTCATTACCAACTGGGCTATCATGCTGCCTGGGAAGAATTGTCAGTTGGCATATTCTAAGTTTTTCTTTCACTTCCAGTCCAACGTGGAATTAAAAACTAGATTAAAGATGAGCCCATTACCAACTGGGCTATCACTGCTGTTTCTACAGTATGCCTGGAAAGAATTGGCAGTTGGCATATTCTAAGTTTTTCTTTCACTTCCAGTCCAACGTGGAAGTAACACCAAGATTAAAGATGATAAAGTTAAGCAATGAAACACCTAAATTGCGTATTCGTGGCAGTATTTCCATTCGCACAACACGGTAAATGACGGTCCTTGCGCAGTTTAGCATTGCTAATGTGGGCATTAGAAGTTTCAGGGCGTTACCAACGTACCACATTGACGCAACACTTCAATTTCTTAGGCTTTAGTCGAGTTTAATTACATTTACTACTAGCTTTCAGATCGGAACTTTGTTCCCGTTGGATTTTGGGAAAATGATGCAGCCTGTGTGTTATTCTGATGTCTAAGCCAGGGTTCCCAATCTTTTTCAGTTCGCGGCGCACTTATAACATCAGAATTTGGTCTCGGCGCCCTAACCTAGCTAGACAGTAGAAATAGATATTCTTAGGTACAATGACGCTGCTTAGGTAGATAGGCACAAAAATTTAAACATCCCAATATGAAGTTGAGTTTTTTATCTATTCATTAGAATACTCAATTAAAACAAAAACAGCTACCTAATCAATGTGATAGGTTGGATTTTTGTGATCTCCACAAGTTTTCCAAAGCGTAGGAGTGTTTATTTTGTACCCGCCAATCTTCAAGTTTCGGATCGGAGTATGGTACAGAGGGGCCCATCCGTACTGTCTACGGCGTACAATTTGGGAATCCCTGGTCTATGCTATATTACTGCAAAGTTTTATCAAAATTCATCCAGTAGTTTTTGCGTGAAGAAGTAACAAACATCCGTCCATCCTCACAAACTTTCTCTTCACAAATTAGTAGTATTCTTTTTTATTATTTCAGTGCGCAGTTCTTTAAAAATCTTGTTTGATTATTGTGTTATGCCTTCCGTTACTGCTGAAATGCCTTTCATTCATTAAAATGTGGCTTTCTTTAAATCATGTTTGGAGTTAGGCATTCATGTTTTGCTAATTGTTTGACATACATACTTTATACTTCCTCCTGAGACTTCCTCATCCTCATAATTAAAGGTATTTCCAGTAGTAAAGTTTCTAAATAGGTAAATTTTCCTGTTGCTGAAGCATGGAAATTTTCAGACCATTATAAAGGAAAACCACAAAATAAATGCATGCAATGCACTTTAAACCAAAATTGAATGCTTTGTTTACAAGCCTCAGTGGTTTAACAGTATATTTTTGAAAGGTAGAAGAACATCATAATTTTATATACAATAAAATTGAGGACACATTTCTATACTTAGATGTCAAACCTACTGATTGCGAAGAATTTTTAGAATTTACAAGTCCAGCAGAAGCATTTTGATCGTACGAAACTTTTTCCAGCCGGGATAATAACAGTTACCCATGTAATCGTGGTAGGCATGGGAATTGCAGACCAACCTACCAGACATTAGGTCGCTCCGTGAAGCCTGCAAAATCCCTAGGAGAATTCTGAGCTGATTGAAACTAAAGTGATTGGAATAATAGGCCACCAGAGACTAAATACAGAAACGGAAGTCACTATCAAATTGTGGACTATGTTGTCAATCGACAGATCAGTACCGAACCTGGCTGTTATTGATTGATAACAGTCTATAAAGTCAATGGAGTAATTGATATTTCCAGTACCTAAAGGTACTTTAGTCAAGTATACCTGTTGTTGAAATACTCGCATGCTCAACCAACCTTTCAAAATGTAACTCAATATTCCAAAATATATGATGTCAATCGCACCCACACAGCAATTGTTTCCGGATCCAGTGACAAAGAGGGATCCAAAAGCCATTATATTTCCATCGGCTTCCATCAATCTATTTTATTCACATTCGCGTATACGCATATTAATATGGTTCTATAAAAACTTTTTGTTTAATGCGAAAAGTTTGCAATTCCGAAATGAGTTTTGTTTTTGCAAATGTTGTCCGATGTTATTAAGTTTGCCCTTTATCTTTCTTATTTTCCATATAACAATATGTATACTTTATTTGCACACAGCACAGAGTACAATAAAAGGAAAATAGAACATGGTTTGCAATATTATGAATATTAGATACTGGGTGAAAAAGAACCTCCTAGCTATATTCAAAATCCTGAACCAGTATCACTCAAAGAACACATTTATGAAAAAAAAAAATTTTAAATATTTTTTTAATGGGAATAGTTCATTTTTTGCCTAAACGTAGACATTACTCCTACACCAGGCAAGCGAGGGATGCGGGTAGCGCCCGAGTGATGTCTACGTTAAGGAAAAAAAAATCCCCCCCCTCAAAAAAAAAAATGTTCAGTAAGTGATACTGGTTCAGGATTTTCAATAAAGCTAGGAGGTTCTTTTTCAACCTGTATATAACAGGCGGCTTCATTATGAATCGAAACAAGCTTTGGGTGAACTGTGTTTCGTTAAAATAACACATTTTCGTTATTTTCTTATGTAGGACGAACCTTGAAGTACGTGTGTAAATCCCTATCGTAGCAACTTTTATAATTTAATGTTGTTTATGCTTAAACAAGGAAGTCCGAAAACAACTAAGGGAAAATGCCAAAGAAGACAATGGGATATCATAATAATCGAACAATTCGGAGCAATATAAACACGTAAAGTAAACATACAATTATAATTAAACGTAAACATATAACACAGGCGCTTCAGAACACAACCTGCGAACTTCTTATAACATTAAGGAACAAAATGCGTACGTCGTATTACGGTATCTTCAATACTCAAGACGTAATATACGGAAGGTTTTCGTGTTCCGGAATGCTGAAATTCAATTGGAAATGTTTGTTTTTCTTTGTTAGAATTCGCTTCTACCGAAAGATGTATAAAGAATGAAGTAACATAGCTACGGTCCGCATTACAGAATGCGACTCAGACTCTGATCTATACTTAAGTAGCAGTCGTCTTTGTTATTTTGATAGTGAGAGAAAAAGACAATCAATACTTAAGTATAGATCATAAGACTGTAGTCTCCTTTTGTAAGCCTAAGGGACTAAAGAGCCTTTTTCATATTGAAAATTATAGGTTATAACAAAATAGATTATAATATGCCTTTGTGACTCTAATTTTTCATTTTCATGTTTAACAATATACATTTTCTTGCCCATTTCTTAATAAAATGTGAATTTAAAATAAATATAAATAATCTTCCGATAAAACAATGGCTACACCGAAATTTGGATTAATTGACACAGCATCCAAGAACACAAAGTGATAATTTGGAAAGGGCTTTAGTTATTAAGACGTTAATTGAACATCAAGCGCTGTCAAGCCTAATCGATTTGGAAAAAGTCACAGAGATAATCTAACAAGATAACGAACATCGTAAAACCCGACAAAGTTTATAAAAAGGAACGTGGACAGTGTAAAGTGACACCCACACTGAACCGGATGACACGTCCTGATGCAACCGCAGGTGACCTTCGCTATTTGCTTGCATAACACCATGGTCAATGTGTCGCTTTACTTAGCTAGGCGGGGTCTGTAAACACACCTAGTAAACACACAGAACTGTTTCTGTCTTTCTGTTTATCCAGTTGACTATTTATCTTTCTGTATTACCTTATCCGTCGTCAGCCTCCTTTAATATTGACTTGGAATTATGTGAAGGTCATGTGAAACTACGTATGGTCATGGAGGTCTTTTGAATTGTTTGGTGGTTATTTGTTCATAGTTTTTGTTTTTTAGGTATTCGAAAATTGGTGGTCTCCGATGATTTGTCTATGTACACTCAAGAGCACGTCAAGCTTGACACTTTGGACCGGCCCTGCATTGTATGACGCGCAGTATAAATCAGCCGGGCTATGATGATCGCAACGACATTTATCTCACGCTATCTCGTGGTCACGTGACGCTTTCTCGTAATCTCATTGGTCGACACAGTCACGTGATCACGAGATAACGCGTGAAAAAATATTTCGTTGCGATCATCATAGCCCAGCTGAGCTCAGCTTAAACTGGTAGTGTAAAGCGTGACCAGCTCTTGACTGTACCATCAATTAAATATCGTATGTAATTTAGTTAAGTGATAAATGTATATGTAATTAAAGGTCGTGGAGCAAAAGCAGAAAGGGCGAACGGCATGAGCCATAGCTTAAATACTTTTCAAAGACGCCCTAGAGACGAACTGGAGGTTCTGTGGCGCGCTAGCTCGGTTATTTACGACGAAGTTCGCCATAGCGCAAATGACCATAGTGGTGTAATATTACCAGTTCATACTGGTGCTGAATTACAATTGAGGGTCGTCATTCCACGCACAGGGGAAGCGCAGTATATAAGGTCCTAATTTATTAGTCACTTATCTTCTAAGGCGTTATTGTATAGGTTGATAGTATTCCAAAAAAACAACATAAAAATTATTATCTGAAAATTAAATATTGTAAAAAAAATAAAAAAATGAATTTTCCATTTAAAGATAAAGGAATGGTTCTCTTTCGATTATAGCCGTCCACTCCCCGCTCGCCCGCTCTACTACTGCCATTATTATTTACGTTTGAATGGATGGGTTTATTCAACATAGTAATGAAAAAATATCATAACAAAATTTTTCAAGACCTTTTAAATTTAATATTATGCTTTGGTTTTTTGACTCAAATGATATATTTTGACCTACACAATAACGTGTTAAAAGGAAAGTGACTAATAAATTAGGACCTTATATAATGAAATAAGAAAAATGTTACCTACCCAGCGAAATTAAAAACCCTATTAAAACAAAGATTTAAAAAAAAGTTTATGAAAAGAAGATGTAATACATTCACGAAATCTCTAAAATAAAAAAATAAAATAAAATAAAATAACCTTTATTTCGCAAACAGCTTATACATTAAGCTGTTTAAGAAGCGAAGAGAATGTTGAGAATGTGAAGTTAGCTAATTAGATTTACAATTCCACATAAAAAGCTCAGCTTTCGTTTACCTGATAACTGTTTACTTTACCACTTTACACTTTTATAGATAAACCTTATATGAAGTGAAACAGATAAAAACGGCAGTCATGGATTCAAAGAGAAAATACCTTTTAACACATTTCACTCTATCATCTGCTTTATCTTTATTAATCCCGTTTCAATATACCCACTTCCACTTGCGATACCTAATTAAAAATGTGGTGTCACCCACGACATTATAACTCGCCTATAACTCTTAAACAGCTGAACCGATTTTGTTAAAATGTAGCCAAAACCCATCTCTATCACCTCAGCTTTCATAAAAAAATACGCTTCGAAAACGGTCCATTCGTTTAGGAGCTAAGATGCCACAGATAGACACACAGACATACAGAACACAGACACACACACAGATACACAAGTCAAACTTATAACACCCCTCTTTTTTGTCGTTTTAAGTTATGTTATTAATGTTATTATAAGCAATCGAATGTATCGGTGATACGTGAAATCTTAGAGTTATGTTACTCTGGCTACGCCGTTAAGGCGACTACAGCACCTAAATTACGATTTTATGATGCGTAGATAAGCATGACGCACTGCATTAAATCGAAGAAAAAAATACTACGGTAATATTCAGGACATAAACTAGATAAGTGGTTTGCTAAAAATATGATTCAGCACTTTTGGTTCGATAGAAAAAGCTCACAAAGTCACCTCTAAATACCCAATATTGTGTATCTTTTAATTTGTAAAAACGATAGTAAAATGCACACAGGAACTTGAATTTGCTATCAAAATGTTCGTGATTGAACACCCTCGATAAGTAGTTAACGCATTTTTCGATTTAAGTTCTTGCCTTTCCATAAATCTCATTTTTCTAACTTTTGAACATGTTTTTACGCACGCACGCTTTCATAGTCCGTAAATTTCGTGTATCGACACTGTTCGCACTGCCGGCCCAGGCCTGTTGAGAGACGGAGATGGCACTATTCCTATGTGTGCTGCCTTTATCGGGTGCTGCAGTCGCCTTAAACATGAATGTATAGCACAAATTATGTAACACTGACAACCTAGTTTCTCTGTGACTCTTTTACTCTTATTTTACTGTTCCAATTGCGATGTTAGATATTTTAGTTAAGATCAAACATTGATTGACAAACGAAGGAACATAACGTTTACTTACTATTGACGAATTATGTAACTATACTTACAACAGAAATAAATATACATCCATCCATATAATCTTTCCTCCAATCTCTTTCGGGGTAATGTGGTTTTAGGACCACTTGACGTCACATTTGAAGTTTTTTATTTATTTATTATAAGATGGGTCAACTCTTGACCTCAATCTTGACCGTAAAGGTCAAAGATGAGGTCGACGATGGAGCGAGTTAACCCAGAAAATGCCTACAAAGGCACTGGTACTCCCACGCACCAACGGAACACAGCAAGCTGTTTGGCGTCGGACTTCGGTAGGAGGGTGGTCGCGAACCAGACGGCCCTTTACAGAGCCTACCACACCGCATGAGACCATAGGACGACACCTCAGATTCAGAAAAAAATGAAGTGTTGTTGCCTGGGATGGATTACTAGGAGACAGGTCTCATTGTGTTTCCTTAGTCGCCTCTTACGACACCCACGGAAAGAGATGGTGTTATTCTCAACCGATCACCACACGGTTAAATCTCATCAGTTCAAGTAATTTGTATTTACTAGTTCAATCAGCCGTGACAGATTGCTAGAATTTCGACCTCAATACAGTAAAACCTTAGCGTCCCACTACTACAATATGTGTGGAAATAATTGATACTTTTTTAACCTATGTTGTTCCACTGCTTGAAAAAGATCTCGCCAGTTACGTTCAGTTGCGGAAACGTTCAATAAAATTAAAGCTCCTTTAAATTTAATGCCGTCTTTGTTTACGCGAACATGGCGTAAAGTGACAGTCTGATATTTAAAGTAGCATTAACTTTAATGGACGCTTCTGCAACTGGGTGTATAGGTAAAAAATATTTGATGTTAACATTTTAAGATAGAATACATTATATTGTGAATTTGTATTTACAAGTTCAATCAGCCGGCATTACTTGAACTGATGAGACGCAAAATTCTTATTACTAGTACAGTCAACGGAATTGATAATTGTACTGGGAACTGACAATATGTCTGTATCGCATTGATAACTTTATTAACTTCGCTTTTGACAGCTGTCAAAACCGTCCCATAATGGCCCTATTATGTTGCTCTGTGCGCACCGCCTGCCTTCACAATTTTCTTATACATTTGTCATTTTCTTCCGTGCTTGTATTAAGGTCGAAAATATAGGTTTTGAAATGAAACAGAGTGGTGTGATAAATAGGTTGTTCAGTGCATTGTATATGAGCCGTCATGCGATAGTTATTGCGATATTTTGACAGTAGTGTGCGACATATCGGATTGAAAAGGCTGCAACTGTATCTCAATTTTGGTGTTAAATAACAGTATTGGATAGAGAAAATTGACACCAATCGATGTATCTGTTTTCATTACTCCTTATCGTGATTGTAGATGTAATTTTAATAAGTCCCACTAGACTTACTCCGATGTCAAAAGTGTTTAAACCGCAATAAATTACTGTAATCATAATCATGTGACAGCAGCCTGAACTTTTTTCTTTCTGTGGTAGTATTTGTGCTGATAGTTTCTAGGTAGTATCATACACTATTCACTGCTAAATCAATCACAGGTACGAGACATTGTATTTGAACGTAACATAAAAATTATTCACAAGTCGTAAAAAGTTTCCATCGTTCATAAATCATTGAACGCTCCAGTTAACAACAAAAGCTTTTGAAAATCAACAGGGCATTGGTTGCTCCACTCGTTTAGCCTTTCACTGAATTTGTGAGACTCATTCTTTTGAGTCCTTAGATAGGCACTTGAGCGACAATGTCAAAGGTCTGATCGTTAATGGCTGCTTCGGAAAAGCTTTTTTCGCTTCAGTGATTTTCTGTTTATTAGAGTCGAAAGAGGCTCGTGAAAAGCATTTCATTACCTTCAATGTTGAAATTGGAGTGTTTTTTCGTAACGAGCTTACAGTCTTGAGTTATCAATTTTCGGGTCTTCTGCGTCGAATTTGAAATAACGACAATTTATATTATACTCTATTCACTATAGTCTAGTGTATATTCCCATCAATGTAGGCATAACTTCATCTGGCCACAGAACCGCACAGTTGACGTAGTGAGCAAAACCTTCGAATTGTGGTCTTTTAATAAGCAGTGGCACATTCTATACTATCACGGGCTTTCCGAAGAAACAAACTATGTAGTCAAGATTCTTTTCACAAGTCAAATAACTGATACCTAAGTAGCCCTTGAGCAGAGTTACTGTTTAAATTTTTCACGAAAACGAGGAACATTCAATTTTGCCTGTAAATTTTTGACTCTTCCGATAACTGACTTCATAAAACGATGTCCCAATCTACCCATTGTGGCCCATCCTATCCATTGTGACCCGTCTGCCGGAACGCCATTAAGCTGAATGAATGATTACGATCAAAGACGGCAATCCGATTGGAAATTTCCTAGAATCAGATCTACGCTGAACAAGGCTTTGAATGAATCGAAGTGAATGGAAATTTCAATTTGTAAATAACAACGACCTAGTGTTTTGATTTACACAAACATACTTAAGCTCAGTGTGGGTCTGTGACTGGTCATCTACTTAGGCATGATGATTTTTTCAAAGTCATTCATTATGGAAGGCAAGGTGGAAGAAAGGAGAGGAAGAGGGCGACCGAGAAGACGATTCAGCGACCGGTTGAAAGAGATTGGAGTGTCAACTTATTGGAAACTGAAAGATTTGTCTCAGAAGCGAATAGAATGGAAATTGCTACACCGACAAGAGCGCGGCTCTTAAGATTAAGAGGACCATTGCATTGAGGTAGGCAAATGCCACGAGATTGCTACTGTGGTACATTTTGCCTGCTTGTGTTGTCTGCTGGTGATAAGGTTTGTTGGAGTTGTTGTCCCAACGTTGGACGATGGTAGGGTCGAGTAGGGGAGAAATTGACCGTTTGCTTGAGGGTGATAAGGCGTCGTCCTTATGCGTTGTATGCCGAATCGTTTTAGTAGGCAGTTGAACAGATGTGATTCAAACTGACGTCCCTAGTCGGTTGTAACACATTGATAATAATTCGTGTCGTTCTTACAAAGTCGTCGGATTCGGGTAGGTACTTCTAACACGGATGATTAAGGTTCCCGAAGGAAATGAAATCACGAACAAAAAGCAAAGGGTCGGGGAAGTCGAAAAATGTTGTGTCAAACTTTTATCTTTTATTTCTTGCTTATTCTTTACGTAACTTTGTTTGGATGCTCTAGGTATGATAAGGCATCAGTTGTAAGTTTTCTTATATTTTTTAGACAATCTTATTTAGATACCGTGCCACGCTTTGATATAAAAAAGTAACCAACAAATGGATTCCAGCGTGATGATGATGATATATGATGATGAACATAATGCACATACGTATATAAATAAGCTCACACCTTTGTCGCATCGGGGTAGGCAGAGACTACAGACACAAATACACCTTTCGCTTCTACTTAACACAACATAAGCTAAAATGTCGTTTGTTTTGAATTTTATTTGATAGCTCAGTTATTGATCAGTTTACAAGGGGATTTCTATCGTGGGGTTTTCAACGAAAACACAAAACTGCCAAACAGGGGAAATAATATATGTGTATAAGCGATTTTTGGTATAGTTGTAGGAAATGGTTGAACTGAAGCAACAAACTGAAAGTACTGATGGATGGAGGTGGAGCTAACGTGTAGGGGAGGTTTAAAGGTCCCTTTTTAAAGTTTTTCTTAAACAACTTGTAAACGGTAGCTCATAGCAAAAATAATAATTTACTCAAGTAATCTACATAAAATTCTCTACAAAAAGGTTCTGCACACTTTTCCGCTGGGATCAATGTTTAATGAGGTATGAAGGAAAGAAGAATTTCCTGGAAATTGCAGTTTTTCCAGGATATCTCGGCAACCCCAACTGGGAGGTGTAGGGACTTTCCCGAGTGTCATTCTGGAAGGTGTCCGAACACATTCCAAATGGTCCTGCTCAGTAATAATTATCAATATCTAGTCAAAACCTGATTTTACCTTATAAACTTCTTTCCTTCATATCTCTTTAAATATTGATCCCAGCAAAAAAGTATACAGAACCTATTTGTATAGAATTTTATGTAGATTACTTGAGTAACAGTTTTTTTTGCTATGGGCCAGCGTTTACAAGTTGTTTAAGAAAAACTTAAAAAAGGGACTGTGGAGGTAGATCCACGGTTAAAGGTGGTGGAGGGTAAGAATAAACATCAATTTATGTTCGCCGGTTTATTTGAATTCAATCTACGCTTAGTACAGAGTTTTCATCAGTTTCCACACAGTGGATTGATCGTATCGGGGAGCCTTATTTAACTGACGCCTTAGGGTTTGGCCAAAAGAAAAGAATAAAGTTGCACTGATGGTGCCTATGCTCAGAGGTGTCAGAGATGGACTGCTGGCGCTATCGCATCTCCTAACCTTACTGCCTTGGAGTGGACTGCGGGAGCTATCGCACTCTTGGGCTTACCAAGTTACTGAAGGACTGCTGGCGCTATCGCTTAAGTAACTCGCTAGCTACTGATGATGTGTTCAGCTGCGGGGCTGCTTTTATACTCGTCGGCCGGTCGCTGGTGGTTTGGTGTCGTGTGCAAAAGTCTTCGGGATTGGTTCGTTGGTGGCCTGGTGCCGTGTGCAGCGTCTTCGGAAGTGTAGTGCAAAGTATGTTTTCAATGTGTTGGTGAGGTAATGTGTTCTTGCTACAGGACTTAAAAAAGGGATTTAAGGAAAATTTAAATCAATATTTAAAATGCAGTGGTTTTACCTGTTATGCCACAATCGTTAAAATCTCTGTGACCACGAATTCGAACCGCAATGCAGTAATCTATACGAGGCTTTAAACTAAGTTAACAGAAATAATACGGGATGTAAGAGTCAGCTTAGCAAATATTTAAATGATGGAATATTACTAAGATCGGCTACAATAATTATTTTTCCCGGGAACGTCTAGTTAAAAAGTTTTCTACGCAATGTACCGCACGCCGCGCCGCTATGTCAGCTTGCAATCTACATTGCTAGTTTTCGTGTTTTACGTCGTTATGATTGTTTTTTTATTGCAAAACGGAGTGCATTTGAATAAATGATTTCTTTTCAAAGCCGAAAATATTTAAAAAAATCAAACAAATTTGAAAATTTTCCTTTAGAAAATTGCACTGGAAAATCAATTAGAACGATAATCTGAATTCAGGGTTTTACTTTTTGCTGAGCTACTCCACTCCTTACACTCTTTTTAGAAACCCCTTGAAAATCCTACTTGAAATTGTGTTTTGCATTAAAAAACATTGCTCTACCCTTTAATAGATCATAAATAACATTAATGAGATTCAACAGCGCGTTTTCGTCGTTAAATTGCGTAAAGTTACTTAGGTCGATTTTTTACTGCGAATGATTTACTGTGTTTTCTTGTGCTAACATAGATTAGAGACTTAGGAGGGTTTCTTGCTTATAGATCCAGTTTAGATTTTCAGTAATACTCGTTATAATAGAGAACAGAAGGACGTTTTTAAACCTTATGATGGAATAGAATATAATCTTCTCGTACCTTAATTAATTTCATGCAAGAAACTTGAACTTTTTTTTAATATAATAAAACGCTATATATATATATATATATATATATATATATATATATATATATATATATATATATATATATACTCAAAGGCCCACACTAAGGTTTCACTTGTTTCGTAGGTGCCTTGAAACATACACAAAGACAGATAAGAACACCCATGACCCGAGAACAAACATCTGCTTTTTAGAACGGGTATAGTTATAACTATGTAGACTCCATTCAAGTTATTGCTAAGTTGTCCCTTACACCCATTATAGTTTCAATAGCCGCGAAATTATTTCCTGTTTAAAAAGCGATGTAGTAATTTTTTTAAAATTGTGATATGAGTCAGACACTGACTCATATGAGTCAGCTATGCTCATTCGCGGTATTTCGTCAGATTCTATAGAAATAATGATTTTAAGATAAATCTTCCGTGTACAGTTGTACAGTCAAGTGTAAGAATATGCATGCGTCTCCGTATTTTTAGAATGCAATCATCTCAATTACGTGTATGCACTAAGTCACAAAAAAAAAAGAAATATTGTGTTTTATTTCATCATTAAAATGACTTTGCCATATTTCTATAAAAATATATACAATGTAGTTTGTGTGTTGTAAATGTAGTTTTCTTTAGGGGGTTCTCATGTTAAGGCAATCACCTGATTGCGCAATTTTTTTAAGTGAAAACTTCTTTAGCGGCGTTGTGCACTTTTTGGATGGGTAAAAAAATTTAAACTCGCGTCAGGACACGTGACCTTTTATCGAAAATTTGTAAGACGGAGTGTGAAGTGAAAACTTCTTATAGACCGCAAGGAAGTAATATATGTTCAAGTTCTCACTTCTGCCGGCACTCCCGGAGTGCAACCCATTTTTTTTTCTAATTTTGACCTGGGTATGTTCCTTGTGGAAAATTGATCAGTTCCGTGGGCTCACATCCTTAATTTTTGCTTACTAATTTAAAGTCGCTCAATAAAGATAAAATTACGATTATGGTTGCCAGGCGTCAGTGTCTTAGCCTTTTTATCCAAATGTCCGGCTAAAGGGCCAGTCAGTTGGGTCTAACAAGTCCGCTCAACGGACTTAACGGATTTTTTTAATTTTTCATAGGTTCCTTGAGAAAACTTTTTCAGTTTCATAGAGAGTATCAACTTCTAGAGTTTCGCTTATTAAAATTTAAGGTCACTATATAAGGTCCTAATTTATTAGTCACTTTCCTTTTAACACGTTATTGTGTAGGTCAAAATATATCATTTGAGTCAAAAAACAAAAGCATAATATTAAATTTAGGAGGTCTTGAAAAATTTTGTTATGATATTTTTTCATTACTATGTTGAATAAACCCATCCATTCAAACGTAAATAATAATGGCAGTAGTAGAGCGGGCGAGCGGGGAGTGAACGGCTATAATCGAAAGAGAACCATTCCTTTATCTTTAAATGGAATTTTTATTTTTTATTTTTTTAAAAAAATTTAATTTTCAGATAATTAATTTTTATGTTGTTTTTAGGAATACTATCAACCTATACAATAACGCCTTAGAAGGTAAGTGACTAATAAATTAGGACCTTATATATCACTACAGTATTTGACCAGCATATTTATTAACAGCTGTCGAGTCAAGATTGGTAGAGCAGTTTGGTTCAGTAGCTTATACTAACACTTTTAAAACTTCATAACGCCTAGTTCCATGTATGTTGGTACGTATTTTGAACTTCTATACTAGACTGGGAGTAAAAGAATGTGCCACTCTTCCCAGGCATACTGTAAAAGTCAGTAAGTGGGACGCGAGGGTTCTGCTGTATTGTGGGCGAAAGGCTGACAACCTCTTACCACTTACATACAATATACTTTATTTGCCCTCAGAGACATACATTACAATTAACACAACATAAAACCGTGTGGTGATCGGTTGAGAATAACACCACCCCATCTCTTTCCGTGGGTGTCGTAAGAGGCGACTAAGGATACAAAAATGAGACCTGCATCTTAATAATCCATCTTAGGCAACGACACCTCAGTTGGTTTTGAATCTGAGGTGTCGTCCTATGGTCTCATGCGGTGTGGTAGGCTTTGTGAAGGGCCGTCTGGTTCGCGACCACTTCCTACAGCTTGCTGTGTTCCGTCGGTGCGTGGGAGTACCAGTGCCTTAATTGGCATTTTCTGGGTTAACTCGCTCCATCGTCGACCTCATCTTTGACCTTATGGTCAAGATTGAGGTCAATGGTTAACCCATCTTATAATAATAATAATAATAATAATAAAAAATGCACAACAATGGGGCCTTATAACCCATCATACGTGACCTTACATCATATTTTATCTTATAACCTTCCGAATGAATGTTTAACGTGGCATCAAGTGATTTTAAAACCACTGATGCTCTGGCTACCCCAATGGGGATTATAGCCGTGAGCTCATGTATGGAGTTTCAGGGATTTGTAAGGGCCTTGTAAGTTTCAGCAAATACAGGTTTAATTAGATTACGAAATTACGTTTGGGATGTTAGGTTAGCCCTTCAAACTTTGAATGTTATGTTCAATGAATATTATGGACTGTGAGACTATGTAGAAACTATCTACCAGGAGGTTTGCCATGATCGCTTAGCGCGATCCAATTTAGGACCTAAACAAGTCTGCAACGCTTATTCGTACCATGATGGCAATTTCTTTAAGATCTGATGACCTTTGCCGATCCAAATTGGAGAAACCAAGAAAAAATGGACCATAGACAACCGAGCAGTTCAAAAGCAGCGCCATCATGGTACCATTTAAAAAACATTCCAATTGCGAAGCAGTTCAAAGTTGGATCCTAAAGAGAAATGCTTTTAAACGATCGTGGTAGATACCCTGTTTTGTGAACCTATTTATGTATGTAAATTCTTTATTGCTCAAAAACAGTGTTGATATAATAAATTTAAATGGTAATTTAATAGCAAAGGTGGACTTATCCCTGAAGGGATCTCTTCCAGTCCACCATAGAGTAGTTAAGAGAGGAGACACGTGACGCGGGTAAGGTCATTTAGCCTTACGTCTTACAATAGAACTTAAAAATTACTTCAAGCTCACTGATTTTTAAGTGATGATGTGCACTCTCGATGCGCTGCTGATGCTAATATAGTTTTTTTTTTGAGGGGTACCAAATATTTTTATTTTGTAACTAAAACTTATCTGAAATTTTCAGTTAATGTAGTACAGGATGCTTTTTTTTTACAAGCCCATATACGTCCCCACCGAGGGGCACGGGCCTCTCTTCGAGACACGAAGGAGATTTAGGCCATAGTCCACCACGCTGGCCCAATGCGGGTTGGTGGACCGCTCGTCTTTAGAAAATGAATTTTCTTGGACGGGCGGGTTTCATCACGATGTTTTCCTTCACCGTTGAGCAAGTGATAGTTAAAAAATCCGTACATATTATATCCGAAAAGACGAATTTAGTGGTACCAGGCCCGCACCAGGATTTGAACCCGCGACCTTCGGATTACAAGTCCGGCTCATTACCAACTGGGCTATCACCGCTTACTGGGCTATCACCGCTTAGGTAGCTTAATTCAAATTCTATAAATGTTACTTGGGAGAATATCGCTATGATTGGTTGGTACGCAAGACGTCGCTGCCAATTTTCATTTCAATGTCAGTTTGCTACGTCACCCCCGGGAAATTAACTTTAATGCTCTTTTAAAAACAGTAATAATTAAAGTATTGGAATGAATGAAATACGAGAAAATTTGTTGCAAAACTAGGTTTCCATTACGGCAAAAATAGTTTATTGTTGAATATTGTTGAACCCTCTCTACAGAAAACTACGTTTGCCTCCCAACAACCCAAACCTTCGCGAAAAAAACCTCTTTATTTGAAACTAGCTTTCCGCCCGCGGCTCCGCCCGCGTGGACTACAGGTTATATCGTGCCCAACTGTGGGATAAAATGTAGCCTATGTCCTTTCCCAGGCTCTAATCTATCTCTGTACCAAAATTCATCAAAATCGGTTCAGCGGTTTAGGCGTGAAAAGGTAACAGACAGACAGACAGACAGACAGAGTTACTTTCGCATTTATAATATTAGTAGGGATTCGAATCCCGGGCCTTCAATGTCTCTCCGAAAGTGATTGTTGTCGTGAAAACATTTCTACCCTACATGCTTTTTAGGGTTCCGTACCCAAAGGGTAAAAACGGGACCCTATTACTAAGACTGCTGACCGTCCGTCCGTAACTATCACGGTTCATGAGATACAGCGTGTCACCAGGCTGTATCTCATATATGAGTCGTGATAGTTAGACAGTTGACACATGATGTATTTCTGTTGCTGCTATAACAACAAATACTAAAAAAACAGAAAATAATAAATATTTAAGGGGGCTTCCATACAAAAAATGAGTTTTTTTGCTGTTTTTATAGATAAGTCTGACCGAGGCTGTATCTCATGAACCGTGATAGTTAGACAGTTGAAATTTGCACAGATGATGTATTTTTGTTGCTGCTGTAACCACAAATACTAAAAAACAATAAAATAATCGTTTAAGGGGCTCCCATACAACAAACGCCATTTTTTTGCCGTTTTTTATAGATAATGGTACGGAAACCCTCGTGCGCGAGTCCGACTCGCACTTGGCCGGTTTATTATTTATATACCCCTACAAAAAAGAGGGGTGTTATAAGTTTGACGTGTGTATCTATGTGTCTGTCTGGGGCATCGTAGGTCCTAAGCGAATGGACTGATTTACGTTTTTTTTTATTTTACAGTTATTAATTGACTACGGACCAAATACATTTGACATATCCTTATCGGGGATGATTCCCGATTTTTAATCCCTATCGGTGTAGGTAGAGCATAAGTGGTTCTAGAACCACTTGAAGACATTTGACATACATTCTTAGAGTTATTAAATGAAACAAGTTGTATATTAGTGAGAGGCATTTGGCATCTAAAACATGAATAAGTTGGCTGATTCACTCTACTTGCACGCCAAGATAAAAAATATGTTCAAGTATGTGAAGGTAAATAATATGTTCAAGTAAATGTTTAGTCACGTATTCAAGGTCATGTTTGTAGCCAATCAATGGAGAGATCTTGAGTATTGTGTTCACAGTGTGCTCCCAATGCGGGCTCCTAATTGGATGAATGTCTTAGTCTGGGAGTTCTGATTGGATCGCACTCGAATTTCCTTTTACCTGAAAATCTTTAGGAATTAAAAGCGCTGTTATTTGGATAATTCTTATATGATGCTAAGTTTGCGTGGAGTCTTTCAAGTATCACAATATTTAAAAAATAAAGTCAATAATTCAGCTAAGGTCCAAAAATTCTGTCCCAAATTCTAAACTAGTAGGTATTATCCTACTAGTTTCTAGCCCGGGACTTCGTTCTCGTGGGAATTTGGGGAATGAATTGTACACATAAACCTTCTTGAATGACTCCGTCTATAATGGATTTAGGTGGATAATTTTTTTTGTGTTTAATGTAGGTACTTAAGATTATCCGCTAATGATGATGGTTTAATCCTGTTGTTCCTCATCAAGGACATAGGTCTCGCAGAAAGGATCTGCAATCCGCTGACTATTTTTTTATTTTGTTTCAGGATTGAAGCGTATGAAGATCAGCTCATGAGTAGACGGTGAACTTCATAGCCGGCTTAACACAGTAAGTTGTTTTTTTATCAACCCATATACGTCCCCACCGAGGGGCACAAACCTCCCTTCGAAACACAAAAGGGGTTTTAGGTCATGTCCACCAGGTTGGCCCAATGCGGACGGTGGACCGCGGTAAACGAATTTCCTTAGACGTGCGGGTCGCTGAGCGAGTGATAATTAATGAAAAATCCGTACATCAGTCTGAAAAGACGAAGTTAGTGGTACAAGCCCGCACCAGGATTTGAACCCCCAACCTTCCCATTTACAACATAGTAAGTTTTTACTATTCTTTTTAGGGTTCCGTACCTTGAAAGGAAAAAAACTGAACCCTTATAGGATCACTTTGTTGTCCGTCTGTCCGTCCGTCTGTCTGTCTGTCAAGACTCTTTTTCTGAGGAATGCGTGGAGGAATCAAGCTGGAATTTATATCAAATACTCAGGTCTATTGTCCCTTAAAACTGTGAAAAAATCAAACTTCTAAGCCAACGCAATCAAAAGATACAGCCGTTTATGCCGCAAATTTTCGACACTCGCAAGGGAATCAAAACCTACAGGGTACTTCCCGTGAACTCAGAATCTTGATTTTTGGTACGAAGTAACGTCTTATAGCACACATAAAAGAAAAATTGCGAAAACCGTAAATTTTTTGTTACATCATTTAATAAAAAATATTTTTAATAATTTTAAACTTACTACCCCTTTCCTCATGAACGCGTAGAAGTATTAAATTGAACTTTTACTTCTATACCTACTGGTTTGTACAGAACCCTCGGTGCGCGAGTCTGACTCTCACTTGGCCGGTTTTGTTTAATTTATAGCATTTATAGTGATGAAAATTCAAAATTGCTGAAAACTTTATAACATGGCGGCACTAGGAGCCAAAACCTCACGTTTATGAGTTCGACCTGCCATCCATTACAACATGCCTTCAACCACAAAATCGGAATGCTCAAATAATGAGAGAAAGAGACAAGCAATACTTAAGTTGAGATCAAGACTTGAGAGTCTCCTTCTGTAATTTGGGCCTTAGTGTTCTATTTGGCTCTTTTTTTTATTATAAGATGGGTTAACTCTTGACCTCAATCTTGACCATAAGGTCAAAGATGCGGTCGACGATGGAGCGAGTTAACCCAGAAAACGCCTATAAAGGCCCACGCATCGACGGAACACAGCAAGCTGTTTGGCGTCGGACTTCGGTAGGAGGGTGGTCGCGAACCAGACGGCCCTTTACAGAGCCTACCACACCGCATGAGACCATAGGACGACACCTCAGATTCAGAAAAAAAAATGAAGTGTCGTTGCCTGGGATGGATTACTAGGAGGCAGGTCTCATTTGTGTTTCCTTAGTCGCCTCTTACGACACCCACGGAAAGAGATGGGGTGGTGTTATACTCTTGTATACTAAGAGCCCATTGAATCGTATATAGGCTGTTTTATAGTTCAATAGTTCTATAACACTCTTTTTGCGTGGGAGGCTTCATCTCGGCAAGAGTACTTCAGGGAAATTGCCAACGAGAACTTTTGCGTAGGCAGGCTGAGTATATTACAGCTCTCTAAGCCAAATATTTCGGCAAAATTCAACGTGAAACACAATTTTTTTTAACTAACTTAGACTTGACCTGATGTTAACTAGATTTGAAGATTTGTATAGAATAGAATAGAAAAATCTTTATTTTATAGGACATTCAGGATGTCAATTAAAACAAGTCAAGATTACAATGAAATACATACAAACATACATTAAATGATTTAAATACATACATACGCATTCGTTCTTTTGATCCTACTGACTCTACGCCTATTCGCAAAGGTGCAGTCTTCCTCAGAGAAGAACAGGCAAGAAACTCTGAGGTTGCTCTTTTAAATCGCACTACAAATTTTCTCATTTACTAATTTTAACAAATCTGAAATAACTCTAGAGCTGAGCAGTTCATTCCCATGGCTGCCTGTCTGATAGATAATCAGAAATTTTGTAATAGCCCTTTTTGCAAAGTTTTTGTTTAATCACTGTCTTAAATTTATCCAAAGGTAAATTTTGAATACACATGGGAATCTTATTATAGAACCGTATACATTGACCCATAAAAGAGTTCGTGACCTTGTGGAGACGACTGTCTAGTACATCCAGTTTATGCTTGGTCCTAGTATTTACATTGTGCCTATCGCTATTTTTCTTAAACAAATGTTCATTTTTCTTCACATAAAAGATTGTCACATATATATTGGGATGCAAAAGTCAAAATATCTATTTCTTTGAACATTTGTCTAAGAGACATTCTAGGTCTCATTTGATAATTACCATAGTCTCTGTTTAATCCCCAGCTAGCTTTTTCCCGCGGCTTCTTGACCGCGATTTTTGGAAAACCCTCCCTAAGGGGATTTTCCAAAAATCGCGAAACACGTGTCCGTTTATTTGCTTCAAGGTATATCTTGACGAAGTTTCGAGTCAAAATATCAAAAAAAATGTTTTCTCCACACAAACTTCGAACCCCGTTTCACCCTCTTAGGGGTTGAATTTCAAAAAATCCTTTCTAAGTGTTCTCCTAGACCTCATAAGAAACCTACGTGCCAAATTTGAAATCTCTTGACCCAGCGGTTTGGGCTGTGTGTGAATATGTCAGTCAGTCAGTCAGTCACCAGTCAGTTTCTTCTTATAAATATTTTCCCCAATAAACAAAGAGAGGTTTTATAAGTTTGACGTGTGTATCTGTGTGTCTGTGGCATCGTAGCTATTAAAAAAAAATGTATCACCCACGACATTCGATTGCTTATAAACTTTTAAATGGCTGAACCAATATTGATCAATTAAAGCTAAGTCCGCCACTGACAGACATACAAAACACACGTCGAACTTATAACACCTCTCTTTTTTGTCGGGGTGAACAGATCTCCGCTGCCCAGATTGGTCGAATATGTAAATGTAATTGTAAATATTGAAAAGTGGACTGTATATTACTTGTGCATTATAATTGAAATAGAAAAAGGACTTTGAAAATGAGTATATTGAAAAAATATAAAATACGAGCTAAATTCACACTCTCTTCAAAACGTCACCGAAGCCAGAAGACATTCTTTTATTTTATTTTTAGTTTTTTAACATTTAAAAAGAGAATACTTAATTAAAAAAGTTTGTGTTGGAAAGTAGATTCCAACATGTTGGCGGCCTAAAAAATTAACAAAAATGTAATTTAATATGCTTTGAAACAGATTATTGTAAAATGAAAATTAAATTGTGAAAATTTATTAATTAAAATCAAATTGTAAAAATTTTTTATTAATTAAAATTAAATTGTGAAAATTAATTAATTAAAATTAAATTGTGAAAACTAATTAATTAAAATTAAATTGTGAAAATTAATTAATTAAAATATAATTAAACGAAAAAATACAACCTTTTGTTTAAAATAAAATATTGGTAATTATACCTCAAAGTTTTCTAACTATACATAAGTAAGTAGAAATAATTGAATAAAAGTAGCACATGGGTACTGCATCTCACCAACAGAAAAATAAATAAACATTAATTATTAGTATTATTACAATATTCTATTGGTAATACACAAATACGAGTAATAGATCTAGTATGAGTATGCCCATTTGCAGTTTTAACTTCTACTGCTCTCACAATATTGTCAGACCCAGGAAATACATTAATAACTCTTGCCATTGGCCAATACATAGGAGGAGTATTATTTTCACGTAATATTACAAGTGTACCTATTTGAATGTTAGGAGTTACATCTCTCCACTTAGGTCTTGATTGCAAAGTATTTAAATAATGTTTGTACCATATTTTCCAAAAGGATTGGTACATATTAGTACATAGTTTTCAAAATTTAAGTCTGTTTTCAGGAACTTCTGAAAAATCTGGTTCAGGGTAAGAATTTAAAGCTGAACCAATCAAAAAATGCCCTGGAGACAAGTAGGAAAAATCATTTATATCATTAGATAATGGAATTAAAGGTCTACTATTTAACACCGCCTCAATTCTGCACAAAACAGTATTCATTTGTTCGTAGGTTAACAAAGCCTTTTGTACAACTCTTTTTAAGTGGTATTTCACACTTTTTACAGATGCCTCCCAGAGACCACCAAAGACAGGTGAATAAGCGGGAATAAAATGAAACTTGATACCTTTTGCAGAGGCATAATCTTGAACCTGTGTTTGATGTTCTCTGGAATTCTGGAACTTAAAATAATCGTCTAATTTAGTCCTTGCACATTTGAAAGTTGATGCATTATCACAATAAATTTCTGTCGGCAATCCGCGACGAGAAATAAATCGATTGAGGCAAGCAAGAAAAGTTTCCGTTTTTATGTCAGAAAGAAGTTCTAAATGTAATGCTTTTGTTACAAAGCAGACAAAAACGCAAATGTAAGCAGGTGATTCAATTGATCGCCTCAATGAAGATTGTTTGACTTGTATCGGACCGGCAAAATCAATTCCTACTTTCTGAAAAGGACGACATGCATTTACTCTGTCATGTGGCAAGGAACCCATAAGTTGTTCTGACATGTTCTTTTTTAACTTAAAACATATAATACATTTATGAATTACCTTCTTTATTTCACGAATGCCATTGACAAGCCAAAAATTTTGGTTCAAAGATGCAAGAACAAGTCTTTGACCAGCATGTAAATTTTTTTCATGTTCTCTTTTTATTATTAAATCAGTTATTCGAGAACCTTTAGGTAAAACTATTTGATGTTTCTGAGAAAGGGGTATTTTAGCATTATGCAATCTACCTCCTACTCTGATTACACCTAGGTCATCAATGAATGGAAATAGTGGTTTTAAAGAACTTGAGACCATTTTTTTGGACTCTAAAGAATGAATTTCATTTTTCATATATTTTTGTTGTTCATACTTAATTATTAATGATAAAGAAGTATTTAATTCATTACTTGAAATGAAATTATGTTTAATTTGACCCAGTTTTGTGCGAGTGTTACGACAAAAACGCAAAACGTATGCAAGAACTCTTTGCATGCGATTGATATTGGAATACTTATCTAAAAAATCAAGACATAACAGAGTCTTGCTTGAAACGGTACAAGCTATCGAACAAGGAAGCTTGACATCCTTCCTAACCTCAGGAAGGTCTTCAAATTTGGGAAGTTCAACTGAAAAAACTTTATACTCACTCTTATGAAGAGATTGTGGTGCAGACCACCAGAGCGAATGATGCTCTAACTCGTGTGGTAGCACACCTCTGCTGAGACAATCAGCTGGATTCTCATGGGTGCGTATATACGCCCATGTGTAGTTTTGTGTAAGGAGTGAAATTTGCTTTACCCTGTTAGCCACATATGTATTTAATTTAGTAGCATTCGTTTTTATCCAAGCTAAAACGATTTGTGAATCTGAATATAAAATAATATCGTTTATATCCTTTTTTAATGAGAGAGTATGATGAGCCCTCTTTGTTAACTTGGCAAGTAGTAAAGCAGCATTTAGCTCAAGTCTTGGCACCGTAAGCTTTTGGTTTAGTGGGTTAACTCGCGATTTTGAGCAGAGCAAAGAAATGTGAACATTACCTGATTTATCGACCACTCTTAAATAAATACAACAGCCATAAGCAGTGCTGCTTGAGGCATCGGCAAAACCAACCAACTGCAATTTGACAGCATTATTTAGACTGACATAGCGTACGAGGTTTATAGGTTTCATAATCGCCAAGCTTTCGTAAAACTTTCGCCAAAGTGATTGTAACTCATTGTTAAGCTTTTCATCCCAATCGAGATGAGCTTGCCATATCCTCTGCATAATAACTTTAGCGTTAACGACAAGCGGTCCTGCCAAACCAAGTGGATCATAAAACTTGCTAATGAAACTAAGCACTTCACGTTTTGTTTCAGGTATTTTATCACTTGTTTTGGGTGCAGAAAGCGTTAAAACATCTGATCTTATGTCATAGTTAATGCCTAGAGTTTTCATGCAGACACTATCTTTTTGCAAATCTATCTCATCAAAATATTGTTTACTTTTAGGAATATCATGCAAAATTTCACTCTTATTGGAAGACCATTTATGAAGTTGAAATCCTCCAATTTCTAAAAGCTTGGAAATCTGTTCTTTAGACTCTATTAATTCATCCAGGGAGTCACTCGTTCCTAACACATCATCAACATAAGTCTGGTTTCTTAAAATAAAAGAAGCCCTTGGAAATTCTTTTTCGTATCTATCAGCTAACTCTATCAAGCAGCGAGTTGCCAAATATGATGAACTTTTAAGTCCATAAGTAACTGTATTGAGTTGTATACATTCTAGATTTTTATCTGGAGAATCTCTCCAGAGAATGTTTTGTAATGAACGATATTTTGGATTCATTGACACTGCTCTGAACATATGTCTTATGTCAGTAATAAAAACATATTGCTCAAATCGGAACAGCAATAATATGTCAAACAATTCTTTTTGAACGACTGGACCATTAAGAAGCAGGTCATTGAGAGATACCTTCTTGTTAGACTTCATTGAAGCATCAAACACAGTTCTGCATTTTGTAGTTTTTCTGTCCATTTTTACTACTGGATGATGAGGTAAAAAATAGACTGGATCTGAACTTAAGTCATATGAATTAATATCAATTTTTGAGGCATGGCCAAGCTCTAAATATTCGTCTATAAAATTCTTATAAAGTTCTAGCAGAACAGGATCTTTCTGTAATCTTTTTTCTAAATTGTAAAATCTTTTTGAAGCTAAATATAATGAGTCTCCTAAAGATTCATTTATAGAGTCAAGAGGCAGTTTTAATGGTAGCCCAACTTCAAATGTATTATTATTTAATTGCACAGTTTTTTTGAAAATTTCTTCACAAGATTCAAATTCAGATGATTTTTCTTGAAATATTTGGGGCACACTTTCAGTTTTCCAAAACTGAGCAATGTTGTCATTTAAATCAGTTTCACAAGTAGAACAAAATAAAGATACGACCTTTTTGGCGGGAACACAATGCAGGTTACCCGCTACCACGTAACCGAACTTTGTGTTGAGCAGCGCAGGAGTCGGAGCATTGTGTGCTGATGAAGATCTGGATGACTCTAAGATGACGGCTGGGTCACTCGGTAACAGCACCTGAAATAGTACGTCCGCTCCTAGTAATATATGTATTGTACTAGGCTCAAAAAAGTCTTTGTCGGCAAGTGTGATATCTGATGGCATTATGAAATTTGACATATCAATTTTTTGTTGAGGAAGCTGTGAAGTTATTTTATCAAGGATAAAACATGAAACTTTTGTGCTAAAATTATTTACAAGTGAATGTATCTGAAGTGGTATGTACTTTTTTACATTGCTTACCATGTTGCCAATTCCTACTATACCTGACTCCATGGTTTTTGGTTGTAACTGCAATAAATTTGCAAGTTCTGCAGTCACAAAAGAGGCTTGGGACCCACTGTCCAATAAAGCCTTGCAATGTACCTCTGTCCCATTTCCTGCAATAAGTTTTACCCTAGCGGTAGGCAGAAGTACTTGTGTAATGCCACTGTGTGTCAATAATGTCACAGGGCTTTGTAAATTGTCTTGATGTAACAATGTATTGTGGTCCAATTTGCAGGTGCCACATTTAAAGTGATACCTACATGCACCTGTATGTAAATTGAGGCAAAGTTTGCATAAAGAATTTTTATTTACAAATGATAGCCTATCAGTAACTGACATAAGCTTGAATTTGCCACAAGTGTATAATTTATGTGCAGACTTACATAGTAAGCATGACTTACATTTTGGTGGTGACGTCTTCACTACCGGCTTCCCGGCGGCAGCTGAAGGCTCGTCCTTCAAGGTGGCAGCGCTGCAGGACATCTTGTTGTACTGCTTGCTATGGTGACTGTCTTGAGGTGGACGCTCTGAATTTTCTAGTGCAAGTGCACGCTTCTCTAGAAAGTCAATAAGACTCTTAACACTAGGTTCTTCATTGCGAATTAATTGGAACTCCTTATTGCATAAGAAATCCAGTTTACGCAACACTATGCACAAAACTATAGGGTCCCACTCATTAACGTTGCAGTTTAAATTTTGTAAAGCGGCCAATTGTTGCTTTACAACAGAAACAATTTGTCTGAGATTTTGAGAATTTGAACGGTTAATTTGTGGCATATCTATAAGCATATTTATGTGATCATTTCTAATTTTATAAAGGTTATTGTATCTATGTTCCAAGATCTGAAGACTCTCTTCATAACTCTCTGCTATCACAGGCAAATTTTTGATCAAATCAAGCGGTTCATCTTTTAAAAAGTTTCTCAAATAATAGAACTTTTGAATTTTTTCCAAACGGGAATTTTGATCAACAAGTGACTTAAAAAGTCCTATAAAAGTTCTATATTCAGAATACTTGCCTGTGAAAGGTGGGATAACAATCTGTGGCAACTTTGTTGGCATGGAATGAGAGTTATTCTGTGACCCTTCATTGGAACTACTGTTACATGAGATCTTAATAAGTAATTGCATTATTTTGCTAAGTGTATAAGCATATCTGTCTTCGACAATAGATGCATCTTCGCTGTCATTAGGATCTATGCCAATTATTTGCAAATTAAACTCTTCGTAACGTTGAAAATACGACCGAAGGTTTTCTTCTTTTATTTTTAAAATTTCCTTGGACAGATCAGATGCAGCTGTTTCGGACAAACTTTGAATGTAATTATACAATTTGGTTATATTACCTTTTATTAATGCTCGTTGTCGTATTAGAACAGTTGAATCTTTGCTTGTAGCCATTTTTTAGACAAACACACACTTTAAAAAACCACAAACCAAATCAAATCCTAAATTGGTATTGAAAATGATGTAAAAGTTGTAAATTGTACAAATAAAAAACTTAAAACTTAAAATCAAACAACTTCGTGTAAACAGAAAAGTAAAATGGCGGATCGGGGGATTGGCGGGGGGGGGGCGTCGCGTCGAACACAGCGACACACAGAGCATCAAACATAAAGTCTTCGTGGCTCACTTCGGCTAGATTCGAATATCTTCGGCTGTAATCGGCCAATCCTCGGCGTCACTTTAGATGCATTTTTGGAGTATGCTCGTTTCGATGTTATAATCTTGATGAAATAAAGTAATTGAAAAACTTACGCAAACTTGTCCAATCAAAATCGATGCGTTATTTTTTGTAAACTGAAATAATACTCAAACTTGTATTTGTAGTCCTCGGGCGGCGTATACGGCGTAGTGTAAGTTTTCTTTCGCGTTCAATACTGCACAAAGAAAATCTACGTCGAACTGCAATCACCAGCTTCCAACCTTCGTTTTGCACAAGTTCCGTGGAAGGACCAAATCTGAACAGATCTCCGCTGCCCAGATTGGTCGAATATGTAAATGTAATTGTAAATATTGAAAAGTGGACTGTATATTACTTGTGCATTATAATTGAAATAGAAAAAGGACTTTGAAAATGAGTATATTGAAAAAATATAAAATACGAGCTAAATTCACACTCTCTTAAAACGCCACCGAAACCAGAAGACATTCTTTTATTTTATTTTTAGTTTTTTAACATTTAAAAAGAGAATACTTAATTAAAAAAGTTTGTGTTGGAAAGTAGATTCCAACACGGGGGTTAAAAATGATAGCGGAATTGCTTGCAAATCATTACCCGTTTTGACTAAATTCTTGTATGCTAACAAGAACCAGAGTAAACCAAGCTTTTTTTTGTACAGTCACGGAATGAAAACCTTCGTCAGTTTTCAAATTGATTCCTTTATCGTGCTCCGAGCACATGTTACCTTTTGAAAATTTGATACAGAATTGACTGTAGCCTAGAAAATTATGCTTTATAATTTCTATAACAAAGTTCAAATTGATTTAGCTCAAGATTTGTGTTGAGTAAGAAAATTATTTATCATAGAAAAGTTCGCACATGTTTAAAACTTATTTTGGTTAGGTCTATGAACAAACTAGGTGTTGTCATTTCTAATGTCTGTCAAAGACGTCAGAGTGAAAGAGAAAACTGACATTAGATGACGAACTTTGTCATTTATAGCATTTTACTTCATATTTATTTAAATGTTATCAGCACTGTTCTGGAATGTTGGCATAATTGATTTCTGCATTAGTGCGAGCAAAAATCGACCTTAAGGTGACGAACCTTTTTATTCCTCCACTGTACAATGTACAGAAACTCAAGGAAGGAAGAAAAAAGGAAGGTAAACAAACGACCAGACTGAATCATCTTTTAGACATATTACAGAGACGTCTGGCTTCTTTGAGAGGCGTCTCAGGTAGCCAAACATAGGGCTGGTAGTTAAAAGATTTTTAACCCCTAACAGAAAAGAGGGGTGTTATAAGCTTGACGTGTATCTGTGTGTCTGTATGTGGCATCGTAGCTCCCAAACGCATAGACCGATTTCAATGAAGTTTTTTTGTTTGAAAGCTGACGTAATCGAGATGGTGTTTAGCTTTATTTGATCAAAATCGGTTCAGCCGTTTAAAAGTTATAAGCAATCGAATGTGGGGGATTTTTTTTATTTTATCTAGCCTACAAGATCCCACTGCTGGGCAAAGGCCTCCCCCGCATCCTTCCATTTCTTGCGATCTTGTGCAAGTTCCGGCCATCTGGAATAGTAAGCATCCAAATCGTCACGCCATCTCTTTTTGGGTCTGCCCCGGCGTCTATGGCCATCCTGTGGCACCCAGTGTGTAACGATTTGTGTGGGGGGTTATACAAAAAAATTAATTTTAGAGTTATCGTCCAGTATTGTCTAGTGGCCATGCCGTTTGGATATGGTGCACAGAAAACATAAACATTGATTCTGCTGCACAAAAAAATACAAGTTACAAAAACGTTACAGAGCTCGTCTTTATTTGAGCGTGATATAACATGTAAGTAATGCAACATATGTTTCCATCCTGAAATAAAATAGAAAAACCTCTAAAATTCACCCCCGTCATTCGATGGTTTATAATTATAACTTTTAAACGGCTGAACCAATTTTCATCAAATATAAAAAGCATCAGGTCAGCTTTTAAACAAGTAAAACCGCATGAACATCAGCACATTAATAATAATAATAAAATCATTTATTTTCAGGCAACTAGGCCCATAGATAAATACCTTACAGACTAACATACATATAAAATATGATTTAACAAAATTAAAACTTAATTAACACTATTTCCCGGGTGTTTTTCCGGGGGTGTCTATAACCGGGAATCTCCCTCGAAAACGGCGGAACACCACGCCCTCCGGCCAAAAGCTCTCCTTCATGACTGTCTCCAGCATGAACGTCGGGAACCGCACCACAAATGCTTTGAAAATAGCATGGTGATGCGATTCCAACGGTTTCACTCTCTGGAGACCTAAGGGAACTATTGTCTTCTGCCGTATGTACTCGACGACGTCTTGCACCTCAGGGCTGTAGTGCAGTCGCGACAAGTACACAGGCGTGCTCGGAGCTTCAGCCCGCAGACTCACTTCCGGGTCCATCGCTGCCGTCCCGCAGCGATTCTTGTTAGCCGATCGCTAACAAGAATCGCTGCGGGACGGCAGCGACATTACTTTAGGAGCTACGAAACCACAGACAGACGCAGGTAGATACATAGACATACATACGTCAAACTTATAACCACCTCTTTTTTGTCGGGGTTTAAAAACTGAAACATACAGTGCTTTGCAAAGAATTATCAGTCTCCATACGGCATTACTTTTCCCAATAACTGGACCCAGCCAGGCAGATGTTATGTAAATATTTAGATATTTTTAAGATGTTTCTGAATTATTACACCTGGCAACCCTAACACAGCATGTGAGACTGCACTGCACAGTGTGCTCAGTGCCTGTGGCTTTTCCGTTGATGAAGACGATTCTTTAGTGTCGGATGCTTTGCTATTTGTTTTAGCTAGCGACTACTGGTTTTTACAGTACAATACAATTCAATACCAATATTATTATTTTTACTATTTTGTCCCACTGCTGAGCTAAAGTCTTTCCATTTTTTTTTGTTATACACCATTGACCTACAATAAACAACTACTTTAGGCCCGAGTTCACCAAAAATATAACCAACGGTTAAACCGCGGTTAGAAGCTAATCAGACAAAATGTCAAAAAAAAAGTATGAAAATGACATTGTCAAATCTCTGGTTAGCTGCTAATCGTTGGTTAAATATTTGGTGAACACTGGCCTTAGACTTCCAATCGCGATTAAAGAGTGTCCGCGGCAAATACAATCTATCAAAAATAATGCCAATCACAACGATTGGGCATTATTTTTGATAGATTTTCTCACTCTTTTATTCTTTTGTTCAGTTCTTTTATCCTGCTCACTCATCCGTCAAAGCTCGGACAGTTTTGGGTTGACGTTTCTTTGAGATTGGGTATTTAGTTGTTTTATTGTATATATCAACGTTATACACAGTAGTATCCATAAACGCAGGTTCACACTCGACCTTTTTTTAATAGATAATGTGTTTGCTCTTGACCACAATCTAGCCCAGAGGCGGAGATGTAGTCGAAGATGCAGCAAGCTCACCCAGAAGATGCCTATTCAGTCGAACTTCAAATAGATTTTTTGTACTCAAAGGCACACAAAAGCAAAGGCAATGTACTATTTAATGATGAACAATTATGTATGTCTGTACTTTATAAAAAGACAAGGCTAATGCTAACATTCTATTAGGTTTCCTATTGATAAATATGTTTTTTTGCCCAAAGGTCGACCGCTTCAATTTTCAAGACGCTGTCGTCATGACGCTACATTGGTGGATGCATTGGTTTTGGGTGACGGCGCTGCTATTTTTACTCGGTAAGTAGAAACTAAGGAAATACGAGAAAGGCTGGCTTTTTGTCGAGCGTAATATTAACTTGCATGCTGGACTGGGAGTAAAAGAAAAATATGGAATGTGTACTCTTCCCAGGCATACTGTAAAAGTCAGTAAGTGGGACGCGGGTGTTTCGCTGTATTGTGGGCGAAAGACTGACAACCTCACCTCACCACTTACATCATATTTCATCTTATAACCCTCTGAATTTATGTCAAACGTGGCATCAAGTGGTTTTAAAACCACCAATGCTTGCCTACTTGGCCTAGTAGGCAAGCATTGGTGAATGAAAAGCCATAGAAGGAAACGCTTGGAACACAATTTTTCTCGAATTCCCACAAGAACGAAATCCCGAGCTGAATGCTAGTTTTCAATAAAAAAGTTTTTAAAAGCGTATACCTCGAAAAATATACAAAATATCGAAAACCTTGGGTGAGCAAAACTTGTAGCAATTTTAATCGGCTTTCGTTTTGTTTAAAGTCTCATCTCGCTAGGGTGCATAGTTTCCGAGATATATCCGAAAAACCAAAAAACGGGACCTTCAAACACCCCCTCTCCCCTCGGCTTAACAGCTCTGGGCGGGGACTTTTGTTATGTTGACCTCCTAACTACACTGGGCGTCAAAAATAAGTAGTACACTTTTCAAATTGCAATTACTCCTAAACTATAGTAGTTACACTTATGAAATAAAAAGCAGTTTATAGTAAACTTAACGAAGTTTATTAAAGTTATATTTTATTTGGCATGAATAAAGTTTCAAACTTAAAATTAAGATAAATACTAAAAAGTATCAATTTTTAACGATATGTCAACCACTTAATTTTCACGTTTTGGAACTTTTTCACAATTTAATAACTTGTGTTGCCGCCTCGGGCTCTAATTACAGCTTGGATCCGGTTTGGCATGCTGAACACTAAGTTTCGGAGGCGGTGTTGGGGAATATTTTCCCATTCTTCTATCAGCGCATGTTTTAGAGCCCTGAGTGTGGCAGGAGGTGGACTGCGCCTTCTGACTAGCCTCCCAAGCTCATCCCAGGCGTGTTCAATCGGGTTGAGATCTGGGCTTCTCGATGGCCAAGCCATCAAGTTGATGCCAACCTCCTGAATGTACTCTTGTACGTGGTGAGCAGTGTGTGGCCGGGCGTTATCATGCATTAGGATGGCTCCATCACCCATATTTATTAAATATGGCCCTGCATACTCGTTGAGGATCTCCGAGGCATATCTTTCACCAGTCAAAGTCCCATTTTCTATTACCACAAGCTCTGTGCGACTCTCTGAAGAGATACCAGCCCATACGTGTACAGAGCCCCCGCCATATTGGACTCTTTCCGAGATACAAGCTTGAATGTATCGCTCACCGGGTCGTCTGTAGACTCTCCGCCGTCCATCTGAAGTGTATAAAGAGAATCGAGACTCATCTGTGAATAAAACTCTAGCCCATTCTTCTTCGCCCCATTGTACGTGTTGACGGGCGTAGCGTAGTCTTGCTACGCGATGCTCTGTCTCAAGTTTGGGGCCATTTGCTGGTCTTAGAGGCTTCAGGTTAGCTTCAGCAAGTCTTCTTCTCACTGTACTCTCACTGATGTAGTCTGTTCGGGTCCGAAGAAGCTGTTGCTGAACCTCAACTGCATTAAGGTGTCGATTTCTTAACACAGTGGAAACAATAAAGCGATCTTCTCGGGTACTTGTGCACCTGGGTCTGCCATTACCTCGTCTCCTTAGATGGTTTCCAGTCTCTTCGTACCTTTGCTTTACTCGCTGAACCGTTCTTAAAGTTACACCCACCCTCCTTGCAGTACGACGCATACTGATGCCCACTTCGAGAAAAGCTAAGATTCTTGCACATTCTTCTGGTGAAAGAGGCATGATTAGTCAAATTTACTCTCTGAAGATACCTATGCTTTTCAATTACAATTGCTTTATCAGCAGCGAATGTGTCAAACACAAAAATCCTAAGTAAGACAACACCTTTCAACAGTTTAAAAAAAGTGTTTTTATTTATTCGTTTTTTTTAAAGTCAAGCATTATAAGTTCTTATAATGCATGAAGTTTTTATTGAATAAGATTAAATTTTCTTTTTAACCTTTTTTGTTTCAAAGGTCTAAGTTTTATAGTTTGGGAGAAATCGCAATTTTAAAACTGTACTACTTATTTTTGACGCCCAGTGTAGTCCAAACAAAGTTGCAAAGTCAAAAATTGTGTTCCAAGCGTTTCCCTCTATACCTTTTTTAAAGCATTCGTTGCCTGGCCTATACCCCGACAGCTTTTTATAGGCGTGAGATGCAATATTAAGATGGCATCATAATAGACAAAATGGTATGGAAAGATCGATTGAAAGTAGTAGAGAAAAATTATAATACTGTTTGTTAAACAGAACAACAACAACCCTCGACTTTCTTTTCTCTTCGTCTCAGGAAAGACTGCACGTTTGCAAAGGGTTAAGAAAACAAATGTTATTAACGTATTTTAAGCAACATTTAATTCTCAACTAGGAAGATGTTTTCTAATTGAATTAAATCAAAAACGAGTAAAAACGACAGTGCAGAGAAATAAAAACTACAAATGATCATTAACTTATTTGCAAAAAACAAATAAACTTGCTTTAATTAATTGTACTTAAATGTGCCATTCAGTGGAGACATACATAACATAATGGGCTGATAATAAATAATAAAAGTTTTTCTATCAAGTATATTCTAGTACATAGTTATAATTCAGATACTTAGTTGGAATTTCCAAGCTCAAAAAATATTGACCGCGATATAAAACTTAATCTGGCCATCGTTCGATGGGCTTGCGTTAGTTTTATTCTTGACTACACCGTTGTGATCGTTATTTGTGATTGTACCATTTTGATTAATATTTGTGACAGTATCATTATGTTTGCCATTTTGCTTTGTATCATTGGCATTGCTATTGTTTGATTCGTTTTTGTCAATTAGTTTAAGACTATTCAGTATATTAATTCGATGTTTTAACTGATTTACTAATTCTGCCGGCGTTTCTCCATCTAATAGTACTTCTAATGCTTTTATTTTGTTTGCTACTATTCCATCAAACTCTTTATACGTCAGTACTACAGAGGTGTCATCTGGGTTATAAATGTGAGTACCATTCTTTTTAAGGTATTGGTGAATGTTTGCCAAGGTCGCGTATTTCCCAATAATCTCAATCACAGACATCCGCTTGATTTTCTTTTTGTGACGGCCACTTTTTATGAAGTTTAAAGTTCGGCCAACATTCTTAAATAGACTGTCAGCATGCAGCTGAAGACTATTGTAATCATAAATGTCTTTGATAATACGTTCAAGAATCTGTTGTATGGGGCATTTTCCATTGTGCTTAGGAAGCAGGTTGTGGTGCTGTACTATGTTGACCACGAGGATGCAGATGTCATAGGTAATGTATCTGGAACTGCAGATCTGAGCCCACATTCTGCATAGCTTCTTACTCTGCCGTTCTTCTGCAACACAGATTATGTGCTTAATGTCAATGCTGTTACGAAGGTTGTAAATTTAGCATCTACTGCTAAAGTTATACTGTATTGAATCGAATTGTTTCTAAGTACTGCTAAATTGCCAACTAACGGGTTTTTCAACAAGAACTTTGTTTTCTAAAACAAAATAAAACAAAGAATTTGGATGAAGATGATTAAATTTTTTATTGTATTACAAAGAGAAAACGTTGGCAATTATGAATGAAAAATGATATCTGGCAAATGTCCACCACGACCACCCTGACAGATGTCGCATTTCCAGCCTCATCATGAGCAAAAAAAACGGCCCAATCACGCCTCCAGGCCACATAGCGCACCATACAGTGACACGTTGAGCATGCAAAGGCTTCTCAATAATCGCTCTAGGATTTTCAGAAGCCCAAACTCGGCTATTTTGCTTGTTGACGTACCCTGACAAATGAAAATGGGCTTCGTCTGAAAAAATGACTTCTTCAGAAAAACCAGCGGGTTGTTCCAGAATGAATTGAGCGAATCTACGGCGATGTGAATGGTCGGTCGGATTCAATTCCTGCACTAGTTGAATCTTGTAAGGCTTCAAAGCCAAATCCTTACGCAAAATTCGCCATGTGGTGGTTTGGGATAACCCCAGTTGTTGAGAACGTCGAGAAATTGACAAATTTGGATTTTCTTCAACACTGTGGCTCACGGCTGCGATGTTTTCAGTTTGAACGACCCGGTCTAACACGCGTTGGTGTTGGCACCAAGCCCATTTTGTACCAAGCCTGTCGACTCAAATTTAGCGACCAAATTCTTAATAGCGGTCTCAGAAGGACGATCATGTTGTCCGAAAATATCACGAATTTTACGGAATGTAATTTTAACAGAACCACCATTTTCATAGTGGGTTTTAATTATTTTAATGCGATTTTCGAGCGAAATTGAATTCATTGTAACAATTGCCAAAGCATCTCGAATATGTCAAAAAAATTTACTGCCAAAACTATCATGTTGTTTGTGTTGCCACAATCGAAAAACAAAGTTCTTGTTGAAAGACCCTTTATTAAGTCTCTGTCGTATTTATTTGCCACAAAACCGACACGTACAAATATTTTTGTGATTTCAATTAAATGACTTTCGATTGATGTTCACGCGGGCTGAACTGCTTTTTGTCTGTTTATTTGTTCGTAATTACTTCTGGAATAAGTATGTTAATAGTTCGCTTAAACAAATCTATGATAGCAACTCCTGCTTTCTACAGAATGTTTCAAAACAATACTAAAAATCGATCAAAAAACAATTGTAGATAAATCGGGTATGAAATTAATTTTCATAGCTGTCTGAGAGAACATGACGAGCTGACGATTTAATCTGTTAATTAGAAAACCATTGTATTTTTTATTTCATAAACATAAATATGTATACAAACTTCTTAGTTGCATATTGGTCTGTTCCGTTATCATTAAAAGGAATATTTGTTATAATTGCATCAGCAAACTATTTCAAAGGTACAGCATTGTTTTTAAGTTTATAATTTTGCCCTTGTCGATATACATAATTCATAAACGTCACAAAGCATTATTAAAACTGTAAATATCTTATATTCTGTGCAATAGGCTGTCCGATGGTTGCACAGCTTTGAGTAATATAATAGAATTATCATTTTCAGCAGCCTTAAAATTGTATCCACTGCTGCAGGACGTAAGCCTGTTTGCTCTTGTTAGAGAATTTTTGGTCTTTATACAGAGCTTTGGCCACCATTCTATTTTGTACTTACTCTTCTTGTCACCTTTGCATGTCCTGCACTGTTCCACTTGCTACCCTATTCTTGAAACGAAAACGTTTGTATTTGTGACAGCATAATCTGTATTGCAGAAGAAAGACAGTATGAAGATCCATGCAGGATGCGAGTCCCAGTCTGCGGCTCTGACTATTTTACCTATGACAACATATGCATTCTCGGAATCAAAATGATCCGACATCGAAACCTACGTTTATTGCACACAGGGAAGTGTCGCCCGCAAACGATCCTTCAACGTATCGTCGACGAAATCAACAACAGAGAACAACAGTTTGAATATGACACAACTATAAACCAACTGAACAGAGTAGACAGAAGTTTTCTGAAACAACTTCTAATGACAACCGTCTTCCGAAGGCAAATACTCGCAAATTATACTGAGATATTTAATTTAAACGAAGACCCTGAGAGGAATAGTACTTTTATATGGGGCTCTAACAAACACGCCATGACTATTGAGGATTATAATATAATTTTGTCATCAATGATAAAGGGATTAGAAAGCAGACTCGTGAAAAATATAGATAGAACACCTGAAAAAGTTCGCATCAAACTAGAGAACAGGATTAAAAAGCTTAAACAAAGAATTGTGAAAGTAGATTAATTGAAACCATTATCAGATTTTACTTGTTTTTATTACAACGCTGCCCTGTACATTATCTTTTTGTAACCAATTTTATGATAACAATATATGTATTAACGTGTAATACAAGTACGTTAGTATCAAAATATATGTTGTACTCTTTTTTGCATGAAACATAATAAGCAACAAATAGCTATTATTTGTTGAGAAAGATTAAAGAAAGATTTTTTCTATTATACAAATATAACTATTATTTTGTATTTAAAATATGTTCAGTTGTCTACAATATAATAATGTTTTTAATTTTTTTCTTACAAATATAGTTATCTTAAAATTAAACTAGCTTATGGGCATAAGGGCATTCGTTTGCGTTTTAATTTTTTGATAGAATAGACACTACATTGATGGAACTATACATGAAATTGACGTTTTTTTTCAAGCACCATTTAGTTTTTTATTTCAAAACTTGGCCATACTGTATTACATTAGACCTGAAGACAAAGCTCTAACTCGCTTCCCGTTTCCAGGGGACTATTTAACTTTGCATTCACTAAGGTATATGCATGTCAAATTTCAAGCATCTAACTTATGCAGTTTAGATTTTTTCATACAACATTTTTTCCCGCTAACTCTCGTTCCCATGGAAATTTTTCAAAATACAGCCCTAACTAAACTTTATATTTACTAAGGTATGCATGCAGGCTAGATTGAAAACATCTATCTTACGTGATTTAGATTTTTACATACAAAAGTTTTTTCCCGCTAACTCCCGTTCCCGTGGGAATTTTGAAATATCCTGTTGCAACTAAGCTTTAAGTTTACTAAGGTACCTGCATGTAGATTTTTCATACAAAAGGATTTTCCCGCTAATTCCCGTTCCCGTGAGAATTTCGGGAATTCCTTTCTTAGTGCACCTCTACGGTACCTAAGCTACGTCCCTTCCAAATTTCAAGTGCCTACGTTTAGCCGTTTAGGCTGTGCGTTGATATGTCAGTCAGTCAGTTTCTCCTTTTATATATTTAGATTTTTAATTTCATCAGTAAAAATAAGACCTTTACTCTTCAAGTCTAAAATAGTAAACAATTTAATTAATTTTAGTGCGTTGAAAGAATTCTGCCTTAATTACAAAACAAATCAGGCTAAAGGAATAAGTATAGAGCATATTGTTATTTTGAAGTTTCCTTGTTTTATCAATCTGATTATAAAATTAATTATAATACTCGTAAACCATCTAAGAAAGGAATATCAACGGAAAGTATTTAAAATCGAACTGTATTGTCATATCATTTTAATAAACAATATTTAAATGCGGCTTTAGGCAACATTTAGGCTCAGGATGGATGCTGTTTAACCATAGAAAATAAATTTTATTTTTAACAGTTCTTTGGTTTACATTGTTTTCCGGATTCAATGTTGATTAGTAATTTTCTCGTTTTACATAGTGCTGCTTGGTAATCATCAGTGATTTCTTTTATCACCTTATATATTTTTTTATTATGTTCCTCTAAAGTGATCGGTTTGTTTTTAGTGCCCCAAATATGGGTTCTGTTTCTTTTAGATAGATCATCTACATCGAATCGATCAGCACCGTCATTGGTATTCGTTACTTGACGCATAATAACTGTCGGCTGTCTCATTAAACTTCTTCCAAGTTCCTGAAGTTGCTCAAGAGTGAATGAATTGTCAACTCTTGGTTTCAGTCTGTTATTTTTATTGATGTCGTTGATGATACGTTGTAGAATACTTTGTGTGCGGCATTGCCCATCGTGCAAGAGACGCAGGTGCTGGTTGTGGTGTAGCATCATGTTCAGTCTCAGAGCGCAGATGTTGTCGTAAGTTTTTGAGTCGGAGCCGCAGACAGGAGCTCGGGTCATGCAGAAGTCTTCCTCATCTTCATCGTCCTCACACGGCCCATCTCCTGTAACACCAAGAACATAGCGGTTGCTACTCTCATATATTTTATTTACGTGCCGTCATTGCAAACGTGGTTTTGCCGCAAAAATCGGCTATACTAACCATCTTCGGGCACACGAGCGCCAAAGAAATTGAAAGTTAAAGTGGTCGCCATTGCCGAAATCGGTCGGACCTCATCATCATTATCATATTTTATAACAGTGCAGTAAAGTATGGTTTCTGAAGATGTTATATCTGTAATTTGATGCTGTCATCTCACTTAGTTACACCACATTACAAGCGTTTTGTTGATTTTATTAATAAAACGAAGTGTTTTTTCATTGAAACTTTTTATTACTCAACTTTGTTTTTTTTTCATATTTTGATCACACTAAGTACATTTTTTTTAATCGTTCACTAGAGTTTTCGTTTCGTTCACTGGATGGATTCGGATTTATATTTGTTGGCAGTCTGTGATTTGTTGCTTTGTTTTATTGTTTTATCCCTCGCACCAATCGATTTATTCAATGTAAATGAAATTAAGTACCGCATTCAAAAATTCTTTTCTCGTTTTGTTTTGCAGTAACTTTCCGTCTTCCGCTATTAACATTGACGTAAGTAGGGTAATCTTGTACAATTGCAAGCTTTGAGTTTTCTCCCTCTACTAAAACCGCAATAGCTTTGTTATCCTGATATTTTATCCTAAACTATCCATGCTAAGTTGATATTTTCACGAAACTTTAATGCTTTAATGAAATCTAGGATATTTCGGTTGAATCAATAATAAATAAGCTTTCGTAATACGCTTTTTTCTTCATTAATATTTTAACTGCCTTTGGTATGTCTTCCAGCAAGCTTATTTGAGAATCTACCTCAGCTATCTTCTCAGATAACAACGTGTTGTAATCGCGAAACGTCAGTAGCTTATTGCAGCGAGGACCTGGACAAGACAATGGAGAAAATGCGTGGGTATCATTTCTAATAGTTAATGCTTTCAAATTAAATATTTCTTCCATATCTGGTAACTTTTTTGGGGTCGTCGTGAAATATTTTGAGGTACCCATATAAACTGGGCGCAGGACAAGCGGAGTTTCATCCGACGAGGTTTCTTTTAAGTGAGCCTTTGTATGCCTTTTAGACATACTTCTGATAGTGTTAGTTTCTTTAGCAGTGAACCGACGTGTGGGTGACTGGAGTTTGTAATTGATATCGTTAATAACGCGTTCAAAAATCGTTTGTGTGCGGCATTTCCCTTTGCGCACGAGACGCAGGTTGCGATATCGGATCATGTTGTATCTGAGGGTGCAGGTAATGTGGTAGGTGATAGCGTCAGCGCTGCAGATCGGGGCTCGCATCCTGCAGACCTGCTCATCCTGTTCTGCTCCTGCAACACAGCGTTTGCCCTCAGTATTCGTGCATTAAGTCAGTGCATTATATCTGTTTCTGTAAACGTCAGAACATCTGCTGTTGCTGTCTCAGAAACAAAAACACACAATTAAACATCTCAGTTATTTAGAGCATTACTTATGCTCTCTCATTAGGAAATTAGGCACGTCTCATTAGGAAACATTATTTAAAAGAAAATAATACTTTCTGATTCATTACAGGATGCCATCATCTGATTGTCTGAAATGTAATGAGTTTTTGTGCTTCGAAAGGACGACGCTAGACATTGATCTTGCCATCTTATCTGATAGTGGTAGATAGAATAACCATTTCAGAGGCTTACTAGGCACCTTAAACACTAACTAGGTTTGCTCGATCAGTCATTTACTTTACACAAAATTAAAATACTTCTTCGCTTATTGAATGCTTGCAACTTTAGCCCCCTGAACGAGTAGACAAAAATGAACCAGGCGCCTATCATCGTGTTGATACCTACTGGTAGGCCATCGTGTCATGCATTTAGTTTAAAACACAAGGTTTCATGGGTATTGGTTTGGGTAAGATTAACTTACAATCAAATATATAAGAAATAATATTCAGCTGCGATCTCTAAAATTAAACAAAAGGTCATACTAAGAAGTTTACAAATATATTTAAATATTTAAACTTAAAACGCATAATTTATAAATAATTATCTGCCCTTTATCTCTTTTGCTAAGTGTTTATTTTACAGGAAAACCCGTTCCTGAACGAAAATTATAAGATGAATGATTTACTTGATCTGATAACATCAAATTCTTTACATGCGGCTCTCCCAATTGCTTGCCTAGATAAAAAGTAGGTTTTCAAGGTATTTTTTTTTCTGGTGCATAATTCCAATAGCACCCATTAATTTTTGCGGGCCGGCTGTAATTAAAGCATTTAATTCGGCTAACTTCTGGTGTATCAGTTTTCTATATACCTCTTTTGTTATTGCTTTATCACATAGTGGACCTGGACAGGTCAGATCAGTTCTTACATGGGTACTATTTACAGCGGTCAAAGCTCTCAAAATACTGATTTCTTCCATTTCCGCATCATCAGGTTGTCTTAGGAGCGGCCATATACCGTCGTTTTCCAGCATTAATGTTTTTCTGGTTTCCTGAGGTTGAAGAGTGGCAAACTGGTAAAACATTGGCTGGAATCTATTATTAAGGCTTGTGATAATTCTTTGAAGTAATGTTTGTGTGCGACATTTCCCCATGTGTTTTAGATACAAGTTTCGGTCTCGCATTATGGTAATTCCTAGAATACAGATGTTGTGGTAAGTGTTATCGTCAGAGCCGCAGACTGGGGCTCGCCTCCTGCACAACTCCACATGCTTCTCTTCCCCTGTAACACGTTACATACTTTTCTTTTTATTCAAGAAATGTGTTCACTCTTCACTATTATCTAGCGCTGGGGAAAACTAAGCACGGGTTAAAGCAACTGTTCACCCATAAGAAGACTATTCACTTGGACTTTTAAGAGATTTTGATTATGTGAACTCGGAAAAGCATAGGTATACAGGCTGACGCTTCCCTTAAGGAGCAGTATACAATAGATTACTGATATGAAAAATAGGCGAATGCGTTAGGTGTTGACAAAGGCCCTGCGGTAGGTCTAGATAACCGAAAGAATAAAGGAGAAGGCGAAATAATATTAGACAACTAGGTATTCAAGCACAAATTACCCCCTTATAACAGGGCAACCAACTCGCGCTACGCTTGTATGATTTTAGTACTTATATCAAGACGAGCTTCGGTACCTACTTGATCCCTCAGGGGATCGGTTTTGGTAAATCAAACCGGAGTAACTCATCTCCTTAGTACTGACCAAATCTAACTATCTACGTGCACAGTTTTTCTTACTGATACAACCATTTTATTTTTTAAACCGTTCACACAGATCTAATATTTAGTCGGTACTGAAGAGATAACAGTAATATGTACAGCGCACGTGCATATTACAATACAAAACAATACTCTTTATATGTACATGTTTTTCGGGATTAACCTGAATGAGCTGCAAAGATGTAGTGGAGACTAAGGTTTCCGTCTATTCCCGAGGCCGTGGACGTTCCAGCACATTTTGATTTTTTTCATAAAGAAAAATAGCTTTAACAGATAGCTTTCAATCCAGCACGATGCGCGTGGGTGTACTAATTTAAAAAAGGTATACACCTACCTTTGCTGCGGTTAAACTCTAGTTACATTGTTCACTTTCTTGATAGGTAGTGAACAATTTCTGAGGTTTTCAAATCATCTCTTTTATTTGGTATTTTTTGTTAAGTTACTAAAATATCATTACCAACTGTTTGAAGTCTTTCGCGTTGATTGTTGTGATTTGAATGATGAGTGAGACATACCTTGGAAATATTTTATCGGTGAAAATGAAGACACTTCTTCAATGATAAATAAAATAGGCAATAGTTTTACAGAAAATCGAAAAATATGCATTGTGGTAACAGTGTGGGTATGTAGCTAATACATTTTGAAGAAATTGATTCAGTCTGAAATCAATTTTCTCAAGTGTATAATTTCAATTTTGTGTTAGATTGATCTTGTTAGTAGGATCAATCATTTGCTTACTGATGATGAGCATATTTATGTCTACGTAGGTATAATTTTATTTATAACACATTTGCTCGTAAAGGGTCTCTTATTTCACCAATTTCAACATCGTATTGTATCTCATTACGTACTTGTCCGGTAATGTAATGTAAAACGGACGCTCCGTCTAAAAACTAACGGTACTTTTTAAAATCTTAGCAAAGAGTTTTTATGTCAGAAAAGTGGTCAACATTTTATGAATAAAATTAACTTTGGGAGATAAAATATAGTAAATAAACATTTAATTCTTTAATTTAATTAATTTTGACAATAAATTACAACCATTTATCTGTATCAAAAACACGAAAATATTAATTTACTTTATTAGTAACACTGGCTGCTTTTTGTGCCTTTGCCTAAAAAAAAGCAATGATGCGCGCGCATCGCTACTTTGTGAACAAGTAAAAATTATTCCGCACGCTTCTCCTTTTCTTTGTATTGTTTTTATTTATTTCCTCGCAAATATGTTACAAAACGTCGTATGACATACGTGCGCTTTGATAATTACTTACAGCCTCTGCTTTCTTGTAGCCCTCGCCTATCGCCTCGGCTGTAATTTTCAACACACCGCACTTATATCATAATGTACTAATAAATTAAATTCCAATCGTTTAAACGGAAAAGTACACATTTGGCTTTTAAAAATTGTGACAATGGGATATAATTTTATTAGGTTGAACATATAAAAACGAGTATTCAAATTATTCATAAAGAATCAATATCGGAGTCGGTATTGGGGCTTATGGGATGGGATATGGAGGTTAAAATGTCACCCATTTTTGAATTCAAAATGGCGGATATCTTTTATTTTGAGGAAAAATTTTTGCAAAGGGGGCAAATTTTTGATTTCCGTTTTCTTGCCAAGTTCGTTCTAATTTGAACCTTATCACCGGCAAACAAGACATGGTGGATACTTAATGGGTGGATACTTAATGGAGGGAACAGACTGTAGATAAACTTCTTCTTTTTATCGTGTAGGCGTAGCCAAGTGTGTGGCGCACTTGGCTAACCCTGGTGTCAGAGTTTTCAAACCTCACCGCCTCTCTGTAGTCAATCGACAAGAGCCGGGACCGACAGCTTAACGTGCCCTCCGAAGCACGGAAACGTTTGTGATAAATTGCCACTTTGGTCACCCATCAGGTACCCTGCCGCTGTGTACGTTGCTTAACCTTACTGTAGATAATTATATTATAACGTTTGACTCATAGTGACGTCCATTTCGCCCTATGAGTCATATAACACCATGCTTAACACTTATATAACACCTACTGAACTAATGTGAAAGGCTTCAGGCTGTAGGTACTTAAAGTTATTCAAGACTTAATTTGATTTGTGGATGTGGGCTATTTATTTATAGGGCAACAGTCACTTGTCACTTAAGGGTCAACCATATATTACGTCATCGATTGTTCCTGACTTTAGTTCCCCTCCCCTTTACAATCATCCTACAATAGTAAACAAATGACGACCCCCACCTCCCTACCCCACTATTAAATAATAATGTCATAGTCATATCCACTAATAAAACCATAAAATTAAAAGCGTGGTGAGAATAGCAACACCCCATCTATTTTCGTAAATCTCGTAAAAGGCGACTAAGGAAACACAATGAGACCTGCCCCCTATCAATCCACCCCAGGCAACGACACCTCAATTTGCTCTGAATCTGAGGTGGCGTCCTATGGTCTCATGCGGTGTGGTAGGCTCTGTAAAGTTCGCGACCACCCTACCGAAGCCCGACCGTCGGTGCGTAGGAGTACCAGTGCCTTTTAATAGGCATTTTCTGGGTTACTTGCTCCATCATCAACCTCTTCTATGACGAGATTGATACGTGATACCAACATACCAAACCAACATATTGTTTATAAGATTGATACCAACATACCAAAATGTTGACTTGCAAGGTCTCAGAGCCACTAGTATAGAACTGTGTAAGAAACATGTCGCTAAGGCCAGTTTACAGAAGGAAATTCAAGTACCAAAAAGGAAATTCAAGGAAAAGGAAAGGGAATTCAAGTAGGATTTTTACTTAAGTACCTATCGATTGTCTCTTTCTCTAACTATCAAAATGACAAAGACGACTGCTACTAAGTATAGATCAAAATCTGAGTCGCGTTCTGTAATACAAACCTAAATCTCTATCTATAAAATGCCTCTGCTTCAAGAATCCGCATCTTTTTTTTATCAGCCCATATACGTCCCCACCGAGGGCCAAGGGCCTTCCTACGAAACACGAAGAGGGTTTAGGCCATAGTCCACCACGCTGGCCAATGCGGGTTGGTGGGAGCGGTCATTCGAAAATGAATTTTCTTGGACGGGCGGGTTTCATCGCGATGTCTTCCTTCACCGTTAAGCAAGTGATAATTAGAAATCTGTACATAAATCCGAAAAGATGAATTTAGTGGTAAAGGCCCGCACCAGGATTTGAACCCGCGACCTTCGGATTACAAGTCCGGCTCATTACCAACTGGGCTATCACTGCATAGAATCCGCATCTACGCAGTAGTAAAAGACGAACAAAGTAAAATAAATCTTGTTATTTCTCGGAGGCGAGACAGTCTCGAAGGAATCTTTACGGGAAAACAGGGAAAAAGTAAAAGAGACTTGCCTTGTCTTTGGATTTTATGGACTTCTGTTATTTTATGGTTTGTCGCAATTTCCTTGACGTTTCTTAGAGTTTTTTTACTTTAGATACTTTTTAACCGATCTTAGCGGAAATGAAAGGAAGATTGAACTGAATCTTTCCAACTGTATGGCTAATTTTAAGTGATTTAACACTTTTTTTCCATTTTGACATTCTGATTTCTGTGTTTCTTTACCGTTACAATACAATGTTAGGAAAAAACTTTTTGTATATAGATAAGCTCATATGACAACGTAGCAACCCCATTTGAAGATAGAAGCAATAACTCTATAATTAAAAAAATGTACCACCCTCGACATTCGATTGCTTATAACTTTTTAACGCCTGAAATAGCTAACAACCGCATCGAAATCGGTCCATTCGTTTAGGAGCTACGATGCTACACACATACACACAGATACACGAACACACAGATACACACATCAAGCTTATAACACCTCTCTTTTTTTGTCGGGGTTGAAAAGTAACATTGTGTTTGGCAGAAGTGTAACAGTTTTAAGCCCGCCTGAATTTCATTTTGGGGTCGTCCATTATAATCCCAAGATTAAAACATGTGAATAGCAAACGCATCGCCTCGTCAGTAGGACCCATACGCCCACGCCTGAACATATCTCCCCCTTCACCCGACCTCCCCCTATGACACATCTCTACCTAAGCCCCTTTTAATCCTCCAGTAGGAGCCTACTTGAATTAATTCCACTGCGAAATTATTTTAATCTAGCTTTTCACTGGGTTCTTTTTCTGTCTGAATTGTATGGTTGTTTTCAATTTTACGAAGCAGGAACTTTCAATATATTTTTGCGAATACAGTTAATACTTAAGTATTGTGGTACAATATTTGCCCCATTATTTTTTTTAAATTAATGCTAATTTTAGTCTGCAAATATTTTTAGGGAAAGAAAAATGTTTGGCCCGAATGGTACTCGAACCCACGTCCCCGGTGATTAAATCTCCTGGTGCTCTAACTAACTCAGTTGTAATGCCTGACAAGTCAAGCGGCGAAATTTCTCGTTCCCTTACTAGCACAACTGGTTGTGCTTGTAGATTAACGTAGCGCCATTTATATCTCGTTTTATATCTCGCTTAACTTTTTCACCGCCAAAGTCTGATATATCAGACGTTTAAGTTTCGTGCCCTCGCTGCCAAAGTCTGATATAATTATCAGAATTTTTTATTTATTTAATATCGTTCACCAAGCGTTCGCCATACGCCACGACATTAAAAATATTTTTTTTTTGATGTCGTGGCGTGTGGTGGGCGTTTTTGACGAAAATTCTGGGCGCTAAAAGGGTTAAAAGTTGGTTATGTTATGACAATAGCGAAACCTTTTCATGATTTGCTTCCAGATGACTTTATTGTAGTAATTTTCGCCCACAGAACTGATGCCAAACCTAGCTATCAATTTTACAGGTTAACTTACTAATTAAATAAACTTATATCCATATTTTTCTAATTTCAGCAAGCATCGGCCGAAGCTTACCCGCACCACAATCCGAAGAGCTGCAACACATCACCACTGACTTTGATCTAGAACAATTCTCAATTCAGGAACCCATGGAGAGGCAGGGCCGCGCCATGTACTTCCCCAAACCACCCATCAACACCGCCAAACTTAACCTCACCACCTTCGAAGAAATAAAAGACTACGATCTTAATCTTAACCTTACAACAATTAACACAGATCTAGCCCACCCCTCCATTCAATGGGTAGCAACAACCAATGACACTACAGAAGCTGATGAGACTGAAGAAGCAACAGTTTCTAATGTGACTGTTATTCCCATGAATGTTACAATTGCCAACATATCTGACAGTCACAACGCAACTGTAACAAATGTGACAAGAGAAGACATAGTCAAAGATGAAGCGAGTCTTCAAGAGGCAGTGTCAGAAAGTAAGATTGTTACAGAAAAGCCTTTGTCTTTAGAGACGACGTTTCTTCAGACGAGGATACCTCCGAATATAGAGTTATATCGGAGAGTGGCGGATAATTCGGACAATGGGATGGACACTGGGGCGATAGCTGGCATCTCCTTCGCGGCTTTAGTGCTGGCAGCATTGGCTGGGAGTACAGCGTTTGTCCTCTACAGAAGAAGGTACCTGAATAAGCCGCAGACGTTGAATGACAAGTGCTCGAACCCTGACTCGAGCGGGTATCTGGATGATAGCACTATTAGGGTATGTAATTTTTTTTTGAGTATTTTTAACTTTAGTTATCTACTTTTTTGTCTTTCCATTTTCAAAATAGACTGGAGTGATGCTAATTATTCAGATAAAAGTCCATCTATACTTATGTTTATGTTCTTTAATTAACTGCCTGTAAGAGTTTGAAATAAAGAGAGTTTACAAACATTCATTTTATTTTGGAAACATCTAATTCATGTCGTTTATGTTTTGAAATCTTGCCGCGCAAACTATAGTAGTCGGTAGCCATTTTGTTAGGTTATTTAATCACAGCTTCTCATTATTTTCAGGATAATTCGGAGGAGATGTACAGCCTCGACAACGACTCGTTCCTCAACTCTTTAGAAGCCATGACTATCCAGAACTATTGGACAGACACTGTCAAACACACTAAGCTATAAGCTAGAACGTTCTTTGAAATAGAATAAGATATACACAGCTGTATAAGAAAAGTATTATTTAAGAAATTTGTATCACAATATGTTGCTCTAACCACAAATAAAGGTATAGAGCTGGTCAAAAAAGATGAAAGAGGATAAAAGATGATTATGTATCACAAAGACAAGAGGAAACAGTTGTTCCATTTCACGCCTGCGTGCGAAACGAGCAAAATTTAACTTAAATGCTTTGTAATAAGGTTATTCCACATGCATTAGTGAATGCAAGAAGTTTTTTAGAATAAAAGATGGCGTGTTTCAAGAACGCGGGGTAGAAGGAAGGGAGAGGCGCCAACGCTTGATCCAATCGTATACTAAGAAATAACTGAGAATTTCATAAGCCCCGCTCCTTTTTGTAACATTAAACATATTATACTCCTTACCGGATAAGAAGGCAGGCGGTGGTTATTACACCTCAAAATAAGTAGGTACTACGCTTGTATTATTTCCCTATCGCACAGGATTCACCTGATTTGGTAGAGTTATACGAACAGTATACTACTACCAAATCGTATGGGCATCGTGCCATATTAAAGTAGTATACAAGCATCGTAGCAACTATTTTGTAGCATACTAGTCACATTCAGCTTTCCTATTAGTTTGGAGTATAATGTTAGAAAGCAGAATTGTTAATGATATCTCTTCTCTCATACTCCTTGATGTCTATTCTCTACCAGCCCATATACGTCCCCACCGAGGGGCACGGGCCTCCCTTCGAAACTCGAAGGGGATTAGGCCATAGTCCACCACGCTGGCCCAATGCGGGTTGGTGGACCGCTCGTCTTTCGAAAATGAATTTTCTTGGACGGGCGGGTTTTATCACGATGTTTTCCTTCAGCGTTGAGCAAGTGATAATTAGAAAATCCGTACATAAATCCGAAAAGACGAATTTAGTGGTACAAGCCCGCACCAGGATTTGAACCCGCGACCTTTGCATTACAAGTCTGGCTCAATACCAACTGGGCTATCACCGATGTCTATTCTGCTAAAACACAATCTTCTGAGTTAATAAGTACTTGTATTATCTGAGTATAAATACAAATCTTATTATATTAACTATCTATAGATATTAGACGTCTAAAAGTAATGGTTGGGAGTGAGAGAAGAGTGTTGTTTATATGTTTGATGCGTACGTACGTGGCTGTATTCACTGAATACATTTTAAGAAGTCCTCTAGAATGTATGAGCATAGCTAAAGAACGCATTCCGGTGTCCTGCGTTGGCTTCCTTATATCCAAAATGCCTATTTTTAAGAAATATTTAACTATGATGTACCTGCCATATCACCCAATTTTAAGCCTTATTGCTTTCATTTCAAAATTCGTAATCCTGTGGCTATTTTCAACTGGAACAAGCTTTATAAGTGGCTATAATATTTAATAAAGTGCATGTTTGATCGAAAAGTGCGTACAATATTATTCAAAAACCGTTAGTAAATGTGTATGTATTATTTGGACGACATGCTTACCTGATAAGTATTAAATAATTTTACTTTTCTGAGTCTTCAGAATCATCCTAACATTTTGAATTAGATAAAACACTGCCTAAAATAATGGACCTAAACTAGTATAAAAACTGTAATAATAACATGGTGTTGTTATCACTTTTTTGGATAGATTTCCAGAATTCACAGGCTTTATATAGAGAAGAAAAGTTTCTGACGCATATACTCGGTGACTATAAATAAGTTAGCGAAACATTAGGAGATGATTCTCCCCAGGAAACTCTTTTCCAAAGGAATCCATATGAAATTCCTAACATTTTGAACGCATTCGGGTGTCCTGCGTTTCCTTTTTCATATCCAAAATGTCTGTGTTTAAGAAATATTTAACTACTAGCTTTCCGTCCGCGTGGACCACAGGTTATATCGCGCCCAGCTGTGGGATAAAATGAAGCCTATGTCCTTTCTCAAGGTCTAATCTATCTCTGTACCAAATTTCATCGAAATCGGTTCACTAGTGTAGGCGTGAAAACGTGACAGACAGACAGAAAGTTAATTCCGCATTTATTATATTAGTAGGGATGATGTACCTACCATATCACCAAATCATATACCTTATTGCTTTTATTTCAAAATTTCTACACTGAATGCAATCAATTGATCGCACAAGGTGTATGGAGAAGCGAATTTTTTTTTTCATATGTTGACCCTTGTTCCTTGGGGAAAGTTGTTTCATGGGTTGATTAACATCTTTAATATTCGCTAATTAAAAGTCACCACACATACACGTTGTATATTCACCATAAGTGAGTGGAAGAGTGACTGTTTCAAACTACATACTTAACTGAATACTTATCATAAAAAATAATTCAAATTAAATTTGAAATTACTTAGCTTAGAAGAGTGTATATGTAATTATAATTATTATAAATATTTTAATAATCGATGTGAAGTAACTTATACTTAGTAAAAATGTTGAATTAAAGTAGTCTTGTAAATATGACCCTAATTATGTGATAATTTTGTAGTTTTAATTTTTTTGTGCTTAGGTTGGTACTCCACTCATTCATTGTCCAATTTTTTTTAATCAAATTTGATCTGACAGTTACCCCATATCATCATCATCATCATGTCAGCCGCAAGACGTCCACTGGGGCATAGGCCTCCCCCAGGGATCTCCACCTCGATCGGTCCTGGGTCAACCGCATCCAGCGGCTTTCCGCAATCTTTACCAGACCTTGTGGGAGGCCTTCCTACGCTGCGCCTTCCGTTACGTCGTTCCTCGAGGACTTTTCTGCCATCAGTCCTACGAGCAATGTACCCTGCCCACTGCCACTTAAGGTTATGTCGGTGACCTTGGTTCTCCTGCATATTGATGGTGTCAAATATTTGATCAAATGCACATTGGACAAAGATCTTGGATGAGTTGAATACCACCCTTTTTATATATATTTGCACTGTGCTTTATCCCACGTAGGATTATACATTTTGACAAATATATTTGACAATTGATTCATGGAACTTTTGACTTGCATGCTAGTCATTGTAAGTTCATTATTTTATTAAATTCCAATTTGACAATTTTATGATTTATCTACCGATATTATATGTAGAGTAAGGATGTGATCTCAGTATATCTTTTAAAGTGAATAGTTGTGAATTTTTTTAAAGGGGTTTAATTAGAAAAATCTTGAATGTAAAATTGATAACCCTGTCCATCGTGTGAGAAAAAGTTTCGAATCCCTTTAGTTATAATAAATAAGATTCTTTAGTCCTTGTCACGCGAAAATCACATAGCTTAATGTATTTTTCTATATGTTTAATGTTTTCATGCATAATAATTTAATATGATCATAATATTTTAGCACTATATCCAGGCTGTATATTGTTTTTATTCGGTTTTATCAATTGTGATTAACATCCGTCCATAAATCACCTTTTTTTAACCTTTATCCTATTTATTTCGCATTTATCCTATTTATTATAGGGGTTTGTTTGTTTATTGTGTTTCCTGTTATGTATAATTGGTGTTCCATATTACTAAAAATGTTTTATGTTATAATGAGTTAAATAAGGCGTACTTATTTCAATACAAATCGAAATGAATTAAAGTGATCAATATGCTTTTTTTTCATTTCTTAAAAAGACGTTTTCTTACCAAAAACTACTGGGTTGCCAGGTCGGTAATAGTGCACTTTTGTACAAGGCTTAAATTGAAAAAACTTGGATTCTTAATTTCGAGCACTTAATCGATCGCGTCATGTAAAAATAACCCTGGCGGTCAAGCTGCGCATTAGGTGATTTATATTATATCTAATTAATATCATTGTACCTACCAATAATCAATATAAGAATGGCTAGTTCAAAATCAAAACAATAGGCCTAACACTTTCATGCGCGAGTGTAACCATCCACTTTCTTCCAGCGTTTTTTCCCGTCATGTGGAACCCGACCTGCCTCAACCCCGAATTTTATTCCATATCATCACTCTGATTTGCTTCGATTATGTCTTATTTAATAGTTTTAAATCCTTGTGTGACTGTAGGTAGATACGAGTAGGACACGTAGTATGAATGGAAACCATTCCATGTAATCCAATGTCATGAGTCGTGATCATAGATCTTACAAGTCTCACGCAGACTATAATGACCTGTAGTTTACTTTAGGACTTTGTGGTGTACAAGTTTAAAGCGAAAATCCTTTGGCAGACAAGCAACGGTGTACTGTGATGTCTATGCTAGGCCTCATGCGATAGGTACTTGCTTTTAAGACAAATGTCCTGGGAAATTTAATCTGCCAGATTCTGCCGATTTGGCCACGTAGAACGAGAGAGGATCGCGCTGTCAAAAGTACGTATTTTAGACAACATTTCAAGCGTCGCCTTGTGATGAAGATGATGAAGTCGCTAAAACTTGAAAGACTTTTGTTTAATATTATGTGATGGGTTAACTCTTGACCCCAATCTTGACCAAGGTCATAGATGAGGTCGATGACGATGATTTAAACGATTCATCATCGTTTAAATCGTGGCACAAAACAGGAAAGAGTAGCGCACTTTATTGTCTCAGGCCAAAATCCACTTCTGGTCACTGAAAAAGCAAAGCAAGTCTTGTCCACTTCAGAGTCTTCTAGTGTATGTACACCGAGAACAGATCAAACTTGCCACTTAAGATTTTACAGCTCTTATTTCATGTGAATAAGAATTAAAATCTTACTACTGTCCAGCTTGATCTGTTTTTGAGTGTAGATGCGTTGTTCTAGTTTTGTTAAGAAATCTGTTCGATAATCTGATAAACTAAAATATAATGTCCGCTTTTGAATAACAAGTCAAACTTGAAATGAACTTGTATATTCTACATGAACTGCATATAATACGAACTTGTATATTCTACATGAACTGCATATGATACGAACTTGTATATTGCAGTATTCAATATTTTTGTAAGTTTTGCGGCTTATATACCTGGTTGCTGTCAAATCAGTTTTTTAAGAACTAAGCGACGCTAAATACCAATATTCCTTTTCCTAGTGGAATTTTCTGCGTTTTTTTCCCTTGACGGTCTATGGCTAGTATATCGAACAGATTCCTTATAGCTTCTCCCTGTGTGTTAATAGATATAACTGTCATATCATATAAGTAAGATATTGGTATTATATGTATGTAGGTAATATAAAAATTAGTATGTATTTTGTGTAACAACCCGTGAATATATCATAAAGTTTCTTACTATTAGTAAATATAGACTAAACATTTGTCGGCGAAATTTTAGGGGGTGGTTATCCCCATGAAACTGGACAACTTTTCCCAAGGAACTACCTATATGAAATACCCATAAATATTTTTGACTCCATACTAAAGGCTGATCGCAAATAAATGAATAAACCACATAATACTGCATTGAGAGGTGAAAATATATTTTTCATATTTTTCTTCTTCTTATCGTGTAGGTATAGTCAAGTGTATGGCGAACTTGGCTAATCCTGGTGTCAGAGTTTCCAAACCGCACAATGGCCTCTGACTCGGTTTTTCATATTTCCATTGACGTTTCTTGGAGAATGTTGTTCAGTTTCGTGTTGAGAATCACCCCCTAAAGTTTAGCTAGGTAATTTAAAGCCATCCAGTATAAATACATAATTCTTACTGTATTATATCGATTTGTTAAATGCTTGGAAGCCTCAAATAAGTTAGAACATTTTCATGCGTGAATTAGCGAAATTCGGATCAATATTTCTTAGGGAACTCCAATTCTTAAAATTTTGTTTTTTTACGCTATGTATATTGTTCAGTATATGCCTATCACTATAGCCTTTTATAATTAGTTTGTTTCAAACCCAATGTTACGGGCTTTATTTATTTACTATTAAACAGGGCTTTAGGTAAATCTCTTTCAACCTCTCGGGTGCTAAATCAGTCCATGAAACTGAACAACTTTCCCCAAGGAACATAGGTCAAATAAGAAAAAAAATTTTGATCTCCCATACAAAATGCGCAATATGCTGATGAAGTTTGTATCACCCAACATTTTTTTTTCGTATTTTAACCTATTATTGGGGGAAAGTTGTTCAGTTTCATGGACTGATTAACGACTCGAGAGGTTGAAAGAGATTTACCTAAAGCCCTGGGTAGCTACCACGATCGTTTAAAAGCATTTCTGTTTAGGATCCAACTTTGAACTGCTCGGTTGCCTATGGTCCATTTTTATTTTTAAAATAAATTGTCGCTGGTCTGCCTTTGAATCGGAACAGCGCCAAAATTGAATCGCTTATAAGCCATCATGGTACGAATAAGCGTTGCAGACTTGTTTAGGTCCTAAATTGGATCGTGCTAAGCGATCATGGTAAACCTCCTGTATAGGTTAATTGATAGTTATACACATGATCTTATGTAGTACCAATTTGTTGTATAGATCTCGATATTCTACAGTAAGAATTGTTTGACCACAATAGTTGAAGAAAATAATTTTGCTACGGTGTAAAATTTAAAAAAAAGGATGTAGGGCCACTTTCACCAAAAATGCTAAACGTATTTAACAGCCTAAACACATTTAACTCAGTTGTCAAAGCAACAAAATCTGTCAAATTAAACAAAGTTAGTTCTGCTAAATACGTTTAACACTTTTGGTGAAAGTTGCCCTTATAATTTTGACAATCGGGTGTAGGAAAAGAAGCTTTAGTTTGATTCATTCTTCGACCCTTGTTAGACCTTATTAAAACAATTTACTTTTTTTAACTCGCCACGCAAACGCCTGCACTAGACTAATGACTGTTTAGATTGATCACGATTTTTCTACGCCCTATATATAAGGTCCTAATTTATTAGTGACTTTCCTTTTAACACGTTATTGTGTAGGTCAAAATATATCATTTGAGTCAAAAAAAAGGCATAATATTAAATTGAAAAGGTCTTGAAAAATTTTGTTATGATATTTTTTCATTACTATGATGAATAAAATAAACCCATCCATTCAAACGTAAATAATAATGGCAGTAGTAGAGCGGGCGAGCGGGGAGTGGCCGGCTTCAAGTGATAGAGAACCATTCCTTTATCTTTAAATGGAAAATTATTTTTTTATTTTTTTTGCTAAATTTTATTTTAAGATAATTAAATTTTATGTTGTTTTTTGAAACACTATTAACCTATACAATAACGTCTTTGAAGGAAAGTCACTAATAAACTAGGACCTTATATTTTTAGTTTCGTCTTTTGTACCTACTCGAAAAGAAAAACCCCTTATAAACGTGAATAGATTAAGAAAATCTTTAAAATTATGATTGACTCTGTAAAACGATGTTTGAATTCAGTAGAATAGTGATTGTAATAAATCTATTTTTACTTGTATTTTTTGTTTTTTTTCATCCTCATAGTATCTAGCTAACTAATACACAAAACCTATGAATACTTAGAATTATACTAAGTCTAAGGTTTAAGCCCCGCTGGGATCTAATACATAAGGTTAATCAAAGCAACAGGAATATTTACTCCCTAATCTATATATAAAAATTTATATTTTAAGGAATACCGAAGTGAAATTAAAAAAAAAACTTTTTTTTAAAGTAGTTTTTACCCAAAAGTGGTACCGTGACCAGGATCTTAAGGAAACTACTATGTGGTGCCATGGCCAGGATACTAAGTCGGATTTTACTTCCTTTCATATGGTATAATATGTAGATCCATTTGATCAAGACTCGCTAAAAGCAAAAGTGTTAAGAGCTGTTAGGAGAAAAAATAAATTAAGTATAAATCATAATAATTTCAATACCTAATGAGCCTCTCGGACCCATACCGTTATTGAAACGCAATTTTGACAGATATCAGCTGACATCGTAGATATGAAAGCGAATTGATTCAAGAGAAAAAAAACATCTATTCCGATACAATCCAGCATGCGTCATCGCTGCACTGTATTCGCTGTCAGTACTCAACAGTGCTTAGTGTAAAAGTTGTTTAATGTATAATAGTGCATTGGGCAGTAAACTAGCTTTAAACCTAGAACAGTTGAAATGATAATGGTGTACCGACAAAGATCACCGCATTAGTGCCACTCGCCATAGTTTTCCGTATACAAAACACTATCGGCTTACAAAAAACGTGAAAATGAAGAAATATACGACAACGGTTAAACATACTGAAGACCTGGCTGTATGGACTTAGATTCTTTTGCCTTTCCCGAAAGGGATAACTGAAAAAAAATCAACAGCGTTTTCTCTCGCTCGCACGCATGCGTACCCTATTTGTGACGTTAGCTGGACACTTATCAGTGCGCATACCGTCAACCGGTTATCGAATACTCTGCAGTTCATTCAATCATTCCATTCAATTTAGCTTGTGTTACGTAGGTTTGTTTTTCTTAGTTTTCCGCTATTATTTTCTTAAAAAAACCGGTAAAAATGGTTAAAGCCTGGTACATGGACAGCGAGACGAGTGACCAGCGTCTGGAGCACCACAGGAACCCGCCGGAATTCCTCTCCCTTGACGATTTGTACGCTAAAACAGGAGTGGAATATTTCAATGTAAGTTGTGCGTAATATACATACAGTCTGTTTTTTTTTCGGGAGAGTACTCATCGGGATATCATAGGGATATTCTGAAATAAATACATTGCCTTAAATTCCTAAAACTTCCTGAGATATATTTGGTACTTTCTCATTTATTGTTTTTATTATTAAAAAAAAATTTTTTTTTGATAATAATGGACCGGATTTTTAAAAATCTTTTGTTTTCCTTTATTCAGGAAATTTTTTAAATAGGTATTGTTAGATAGGTGCGTATTTTAGAGGCAGTATTTTTATAATACTCACAAGTAAGATCCAACCTAATAATAGGTGTTAGTAGGGTAGACTGGGTACGATTGAACCAATTTTACTTTGTATGCGCATAGTTAAGTATCTATTAAATTCACAGCTTAAATATTTTTATGATATCAAGTACAGTTATCTGTCTTACCAGTTAAATAAATTTTACAGCTCTACCTCAACGCATTTTGCCACCATCACCTTTCGAAGAGGACCGGGGAAAACGGTTCAATTGACCCCATGGTGGGTTCAGTTGAAACAGTAGGTAGTATTAATTGAAACACTTGGATATCTTTGGAATTATTTATCCTTTTAAGAGTCTTATACGGTTTTCTATAACTACAATAGTATTTAGTGAGACCAGGAAAAGTTGATAATGTTACCACACATATTTCTAAAATTATTAGCGAAACAAAGTCCGGGTATGAGAGATTAGCTTATTTTGTTTTTTATGAGTCGGATACAGATAAGAATTAAACTGGTAACTAACATTTCACATAATCTATTAGGACGTAATGTCACCTTAAACGAAAAGGTCATATTATAGTGTCAAAAAGAGATTATCATATCCCATACAATCAGACATGTTACAATCATACCCATGTTTCAATCATGACATATACAATATGAGTGAAAATAAAAGGCAGATTAATAATTTTATTTATATTTTTTTTTTTTGTAATTATGCAAAACCAAGCGCTTATTTCAAGTAGGTTAAAATTGCACTTTAAATTATAATGGCATATTTTCATAAAAAAGTAGGCAAAAATGTAATCACTAGGACTGCTATTTAAACTCTAGATATTATTTTATGGTATTTGACCGAAAATTCCGGAATTCCGGAAGAACTAGGAAGGTTCTTCGACCACTACCAAGTTACCACAGGTCTTTCAGGGTTGACTTTTTGGTTTTAAACTACTGGTATCCATCCTAACAACATCGACAAAAAATCAGAACCTTGCAATTTAATGCGACCTGAAATGTTCGAGATGACCGGTGTAAGTAGGCATTGTAAACTATAGGTATTTTTCATGTGTCGCCAACTGAATAACGCTGTGTTCTAGTGGCCGTAGCGCTGCCTCTCTGTATCAGCTGGTCCTGAGTTCAATTCCCGGTCGGTCGAAGCAAATATTGTGTAAAAAGCAGGTGCATTGGGTCATGGATGTTAGTGCTTGTATTTAATGTAATTATCCCAAAGGGCCAAGGGAAACCTTAGTGTGGACTTGTGCGTTTGTGGCGATAATTTTTTTACTGGTTAATAAGCACCTAGGTAAATGAAGATGGGGATGATTGAAACACGGGGACGCTTGAAACGTTTCAAACGTCCCCACACACATTGTTGCAATTGTACCCATAAGCCATCTTTAATTTCAAGGTTAATTTTTTGTCAAAACAATTGCTATAGCGCTAGCTAATAGCAATAAACACATCTCGAATTGGTACACTAAACAATGAATCAAAAAACTATAGCAAACTATGAATGTAAGTTATGATAAACTAAAAAATAAAATGTCGTAAATTCGTACTTTTGGATCTCAAAAACTTCCGACACGTCCTGCGCACGACCACGTCCGACAGCTGCCACCCTGCCACCGCGCCACTAACCAAAGATTCAAACATGGTCGACGTTGTAACGGACGTGGTGTCTCGCTCGCATGTATAATAGTTTCCGAGAAACTAGAGTTGTTTCAATCATTACGCGTTTCAATCGTACCCAGTCTACCCTACACAATACTATTCTAAACTTAAATTAGTAAAAGCGAACTCTAAAAAGTAATTTCATTTTGAGAAACAGAAATATTTGATTTATTTAGTCTTAAAAATTGTTATTAAGAATTTATCCTGTTCCTACCTAACTAATTATTTATTCAACTAAAGAATTATTTAAACTCATGTACCTACCTTTGAACGAGTATCTACTATTTTATCTTGTAATAAGGTCTAAAGGTGTTGATAAAGCCATTTTAAAAGACAATAAAGTGTTTCATGTATGTATGTTAAATGTAGGTATAGGTAGTACTTACTCCTGACGAAATTTTTAAGTATTTGGTCAGGTAGGTGGGTACTTTCGTACTTATTAGTTTTAAAATTCTGTAAACATACTCATGAAGAGTATATTTAACGAAACAAACGACAATTAAGTAATAAAGACTTATCTGACAAGGAAAGGCAAGGATTAAGGACAACATAGGTAGGTATATTTGAAAAGAAAAATTGGAAACTTTAAGTTAGCTAGCGAAAATGAAGGATGTGAATAAGCCCATGAAACTGAACAAATTTCCCTAAGGAACATAGGTTAAAATATGAAAAACAATTTTCGCCTGTCTATACAACTTATGCGATCAGCTGATTTGCCTTTGTATGAGAAGTTAACAAAATTTTTTTGAGAATTTCGTATTAGATCCTTCGGGAAAGTTGTTCGGTTTCATGGGGAGAATCACATCACCCCCTAAAGTTTCGACAACTAATCTAAAATTACGCCATATAGTAAAGTCACTAAATATTTTCAGAATATACTTTTACGACTTCATAACTGAGACTATAGTCAAAGAAAGCCTTTTCTTAAAAATAAATTAAAATCATGTTTAAAAAATATCTACATACTTACTTGGGTACTGCGGAAAAAGCGAAAAATAATCTACCTACGTAAAAAACAAAATATTTTTAAATCATAAAGAAATTAAATACTCCTCAAAGACCATTTATTTTATCTACGCTACAGCATGTAAACTAGTAGAGGAAAATGTTCTATAGGAAAAATGCATCTCAATTAACGTGTTATAATTTCAAGGGGGAAAATCCATACTATTTTATACTTACCCAAGAAGGCAAAATTAAAAACGTGCAGGCTATTCTCAACAGTTTGATGATTCCACTGAAATCATGAAACACAGCGTGAGATCTCCTTCCATATCACTATATACATATCCCTCAAGACCTTACGGACATGATGATAACATTACAATTTTTTTTTATAAATTCCAGATAAATGTTAACACGTATACAACAGACGGCGTTCTAGACAAGTTGAAGAAGGAACGCGGGTACACATATGAAGATGAGATGGTCTGCTCTAAGGAGTGCCTGCCCAACTATGAGGAAAAGATCAAGTCCTTCTTCACCGAGCATCTACATACTGATGAGGAAATCAGGTAATAACGAACACACTCAAAAGCTACTCTAGGTTAACTAACTATAATCGTGTGTCTTTTGGGACTCTCCCAAACATGGCTTTTAAACCCCTCGCGCAATAGGGATGTTGACAGTGTTTTATTTTATGAATTATTGTATGTGAAACAAAAAATAATGCTAGAAATATATTAATATCCGAAAACAGCATTAAAATTGGTTTATAAATGAACAAGATATTAGCATTTATATTATCGTAAGGACTATCTATCTCGTTATGTGGGGAGAGCTAGCTATCTCGTTTTTACGTACGCAAACAAATGGCGGTGACGTCACATATCGGTACGTGCATCTCTTTTTCGTTGTTTGACAGTTTCCCCCTCTATTGAAATTTAATAGCTTGTAACTTTTTTATTTCTCAATATTTTTAAAAAATTATTACGGTTTTGGGTTTTGGATTCAGTTCTTTTTTAAGATATACAATAAAAAAATTTAGTCAACATCCCTGCAGGATCAGTATCGCAAGCGCCGTAAACACGTGACGGGTTTAATAAATACACCACCAGACTCAAGAACAAATTTTATTTTTTAAAACAAGCTTTTCTCGCTCGCAAGCCCATTTATTCTACCTGTAGCAATGGTGTTAACCGGCAACAGATCACGTGACTTTTCATGTCATTACAGAGATAGTCATTATTTTTCCTATAACTGCGAACCTAGTACGATCTGCGACAAACTTGCGCGTCACACCACTCAAACGATGGTGCAATTTTACTTGCGAGAAAGCACCGCTCGCTTCTTACTCTCCCTTTGGCGTTGTCATTTTGACAAGTTGTAATTGAGAATTTTCGAAATCAGTCCAGTAGTTTTTGGGTTTATTCGTTCTAAACATACAGAAAACAAATCTTCCCTCATTACGATACCTATTAGCAGTAGTGAGTAGATTACCGGAGTGCACTAAATTAAGGGAGACCTTTGGCCAGCAATGGGATAGAAGGGGCGAAATTTTTTTTTCTAATCCGGCCTTTTACTCAAAAATTCCAGGTTTGTTCTGGACGGTTCTGGCTACTTCGACGTCCGTGATGGCGAGGACCAGTGGATCCGCATCGCTGTTTCAGCCGGAGACATGATCGTCATCCCCAGCGGGATCTACCACCGGTTCACGCTTGATACCAAAGTAAGCCATCATTGTATTCTCATGTTTGCACCTAGACCGATTAAAAAACCGCTCTTCAAAAAGACGGAATAGCAGTCTAAAAGGCGTTATAGAGTCTGTCTTAAGGTATAAACAAATACTACATACCTACTCAAAGTCTTAAGGGCATAGTATCTTCTGTTAAAAAGGCGTAATTAACGTCTGTCAAAAAGGTGGAATAGACCTGTCAACAAGGTAGAATAGACTTATCAAACAGGCGGAATAGCGCAGGTAACTAGAGGTAGTATTTTATTTAAAACATAGTGGTTTATATCCTCTTTGATTTTATTTTTGTTTAACAACCCTTTCAACCCTTTTTATATTTACCCATTCTGCTATGTTAGGACTATACCTATTAATGTTTTAAAGGTAAAGGTAAAAATTTCATTCATTTTTCACTCTTCTTCGTCTTATCTTCTTATCGTGTAGGTATTGTCAAGTATGTGGCGAACACTACTATCACTTATTATGCAGAATACACGTTACCTAGTTCCCGCACCAGGTCAATCCTGTGTCGCGGGTACCAACATACTCCGTTTAACAATTCTCATTGATTACATTAAAATTAGAGTTAAATTTAAATTTAATGGCTAAATAATACATTCAAATGTATGCATATATATATTAAATATATATTTAATTCATTACTTTGACTTATTTTAAGTAATATTCTTCTTCTTCTTATCGTGTAGGCATGTAGTCAAGTTAGTATGTGTTAAACTTGGCTAACCCTGGTATCAGAGTTTTCAAACCGCACAATGGCCTCTGACTTGGTTTTAACGACTGTAGTCAATCGATAGCAGCCGGGACCAACAGCTTAACGTGCCCTTCAAAGCACGGAAACGCTCGTGATAAATTGCCACCCTGCCTCTGTGTACGTTGCTTAACCCCACGTTGTAATGGCTGGGCGATTGCTTCACTATTTTTGACTTTGAATCAAACCACGTTTTCAGAACTACATCCGCGCCAAACGCTTCTTCATCGGCGAGCCGGTGTGGCAGCCGTACAACCGACCAGCGGATGACATGCCAGCGCGGAAACAATATATTGACAAACTACAGAAGGGGTTCCCCGCGGCCACGGCTGCTTATTAGAACCACCTATGCTAGAGTCTGGCCAACGAAAAACGGCGGCAGCAGCTCGAGTAAGATGGTGATAGCGCGCGTAATGCGTCGCGGTCTTATGTCAAAATGTATAATTAACAACGCCAGAGGACGAGCAAGCCTTTGCGCGAGGCCCTCGCGCAGTCAAAGTGAAGTTTCACCGTCAGCTGGGTGGCACGCCGCGCGAATTTTTCGCCACCGTGCTCGAACTGCAGATTTAAAATTCGTCCTCTGAAAACACTGAGTATACGTATACACTGAATAAACGGAGTTAATACTATTATATTTTCTTCTAATTTGACTTGATTGTTTTCTTTTTGTTAGGTACATAGAAGTGTGGATTTATATGAAGAAATAGTTTACCAGAGGACGAATTTTTAAATCTGCAGCCGTTTCTCGTGGACAGCTTTCGATAGCCAGACTATAGCATAAGCATCTACTCCATTGAATTGCTTTTAGGGCTGAATACAAAGGAAACGTGAGAGGTTTAGCTTTGATAAACACGTTCAAACTTACCGTAATTGGAGCATTCAGCCATGAAATAATTTTGTCTTATCGAACGTGTTTACCGAAGCTAAACCGCTCACGTTGTCTTTGTATTCACGCCGGCGCGGAAACAGTACGTCGATAAACTGCAGAAGGGGTTCCCCGCGACCACGGCTGCTTGTTAGAACCAGCTATGCTAGCTAATGCACCCTGACATAATTTTATCATTAGGGTCCTTTCATACAAAGGACAGCTTAGCCAAAACTGAAACCCTGAATTCAGACCATCACCATCTAAATGACTTTACAGTGGTTCCTTAGGAAAATTTCGACTTTTTTACGTTTTTTTATATTTTCTGCTTAAAAATTTAAATACCTAAATAATTTTTATACACCATCTGGAGCACGTATTATACGTCAAGTACTTATTCTTTATTTAAAGTAAGCCATTAAAGCTCAAGGGAAAAAAGTTGTATGGAACTTCCCTTGGGTAATAATGACAGTTAAATATGGAACGCCAAAATGTCAACAAAAACTTTTATCAAAAACTTTGAGTATGTAGTATTTGTTTAATCAAAAATAATTTCGAAAAAAAACAAGGCTGTTGAAAGCTTAACTTCCTTGGAAATTACCTAAGAAAGATTTGGTTGTATGGCTCCGACCTTTGCCTATCCTGATGGATGAAAAAAAAAGACTACTTAACTTCCTTGGTCCAAGTAGATTTTAACTATAAAATTTGACACATTAAAGAGACTTTACTTTTATTAAAAATATTTAGCATAAAAACTTGGCTGTATGTCTTAGCTATTGACTTTCCTTTGCCTACGGAACTAAATATTATAAGAAAACAGCATTGGTAATTTTCGATCTGTGATTTTTACCGCGAATTAATTGATTGTTTTGTTGTAAGTTTTTTAAATAAATCTGAGAAAAATGTCAAGTAATTCCAGCGACTCTGATATAGAAACGGAGGCTCAAAACATTGATGGGATGAATATAATTCAAGATTCTTACCATAATACCCTCATTACGTTCGGGAATTAACTACAGAACCCTTCATTTCGCTCAGAATTCAAAATGCTGCCCGTGACATAATACACTGTTTTATTATTGTTGCTCAATCTACCTACTATAAATACTACGAGTATAATACACTCCATTTTGCAATAAAAACTATAATAACAGCGTAAAACACAAAATCCGGCAATGTACCTACTGCCCTGCCGCGGCAGTCTTTTATTTTGCAGTTAATTGTGTACCAAAGTAACTGAATTACGAAAACTTCCTAACTTTACGTTTCCAGGGAATACAAATTCCCATTATCGTAAATGTAGATTTCACCTTATATTTGCCGAGCTGTCTTCTATTGCAAAACCTTAATTTCATTTGTGCATTTGCTGTTACATTACTTGAAAAAGGTTATTATTAAAAAGGTCGGACTTATTTACCTTTCTCTTCCCTTTCGAGCAATCGGAATGATTTAATAAATAATATATTTGTAGGTAAAGATCGGATGAAGTATTGAAAACACACTTGAAAAAATGGCGTTTGCTCAATTCAAATATTTTTAAGTAATAATTCCATATATAAGTATAAAAATAATGATATATTTTTTTAAAACGTTGATGGATATTCACACAAATAATTTTTAGGGAAAGAATAAGGGAAGGGTCCCAGATCCTGAGGTCGTGGGTTCAAGTCCCATTCGCACCGAATATTATTATTTCCCTAGAAATTATTTGAAATATTATAATATAAGAAAACTATAGTTTAAATAGCAGGCGTAAGTGAATATGCCAGATTTAAAAAAAAATTGGGATATGTAAGTATGTACTCTCTATTCCACTATTTTTGTGCTGTGTTAGATTTATTTTATACTGTGATTTTTTATCACCTCTGAGGATCCCAGATTATACACCATGTAGAATATTTTATGGAAACTCTTTCATTGTTTTTTTTTTGTATACAGGGCTTTAGGTAAATCTCTTTCAACCTCTCGGGTGGAAAATCAGTCCCTGAAACTGAACAACTTTCCCAAGGAACATAGGTCGAAATACAAAAAAAAAATTAGTTTCCATACAAACTGCATCAGCCGATAGCGCATTTTGTATGGGAAGTCAACATTTTTTTTTTCATATTTCGACCTTTGTTCCTTGGGAAAGTTGTTCAGTTTCATGGACTGATTTACCACCCGAGAGGTTGAAAGAGAGATACCTAAAGCCCTGTATACGAGTATATACAAAAGCAAACCAGTTCATCACAAAAGTTGTATGGACAGGCGTTTGTTTCTTACTTATTTCGACCTATGTTGCTTGGGAAAAGTTTTTCAGTTGATTCACATTGTTAATTTTCGCTAATTTAAAGCAGGGTACGAAATTATCAAGATAATTACGCTTCTTGATAATTATCACCAGTGTAAGAAATTAATTTGTTATATTGGTTCATAACAAATTGTAACAAAAAGACGAGAAGTTATTAAAGTGAGTGTGGCTGTATGGATATTTGTTGTTCTTTGACACAAAAACTACTGAATGGATTTTAATTAAACTTAACAACAATATAGCTTATACATCAGAATAACACATAGGTAACACAATTTTCGGAAAGAGCGAAGTCCCGGGCAGAAAGCTAGTCGTAAATAAATTAACTTAGATTGACCAAAGAAGCCAAAAGGAATATCTTCATCCGATGATGATAGTATTTCCATTGGCTTTGTTGCTTGTTATTATCAATCGATAATTATCCATATGTTATTATCACGATAATTATCATGATAATTATCGTGATAATTATCCTTTAGAACCCTGATTTAAAGTCAATATAAAATTAAAGCTCCTAAAAGCAATAAGTAACATCACGTCAGGTTACCCATTTGCTTTACGAAAGCCGCCGCTATTGCGAACGAGTTAAGGACGACGTCAAGGTCAATATAGCTTGATGTGTTGCCGTGTGTACGACCCTTGAACTGTATCAATGTTACTAAGTGTAATTGTAATTTTACTGTTTTGTATTTATAAGTACCCGTTGTTGATATAAAAATGTTAAAATCTTATATTTTTATAATAAATGTTATAATCTCGATTAGAATTTTTTTTTCATGTATGTTACCGAAGGGGAGATATTACTCGTAATCTATAACTGTCGGGGTAAACTTGAAAAAAAAACTGCAATGTGACCATTGTACCTTATTTTTTCTATGTCTATGGACCATTGACATAATTTTTTCTGTGTCTGTGGTATTTAACTTATTTTTTCTATGTCTATGTTACCGCTGTACCGCGAAACCATAGAGTAATAGTATAGTTTTCTTTCGTCCATTAGGATAGGCAATGGGCAGAGCCATACGCCTCTGTCTGCCTGAACGTGATGAATTCAAAAACTACTAAATAAGTGATTTTCATACGGGTTTCATCAATGAATGGAGCGATTCAAGAGGAAGGTTTATGTGTAGGTATAATTCATTCCTGAATTTCCCATGGGAACGAAGTCTCAGTCAGGAAACTAGTTTATAATATTAGGTAGTAATAGACACCAAGGAGATACATTTGCATCTAGCATTCAAAAACACAGACCCAAAATCAGTCTTTCAAAGTGTACAACAACAACAGATGTTACAAAATTCAATTCGAAAATCTGAACAGAAAGTAAACATGTGAAACTTAAATTATTCCCTATGAATAGATAAATATTAGAAAATGTGAAGTGAAATCTAAATTCAGTTTTCTTAGTTTCCTCGAGGACATGCTTCTTCCAGTTTGTTTACTCAATAACCTTGCAAATTCAGGCCGCTTTATTGAAATCGCGCCCAATGGCATTTAATACATAACCCTGTCGTTTCACTAAACCTAACATGACCAATGGCTACTGTGAAGTATTCCTGTTACAAAGTGAAATAAGCCACGCTTAAACCCGGTTTCTTGTAACTACAGTACTATCTCCTATATTAACATGGAAACGTACAACGTCTACCCTATTGCAATTAATATTTTTGTTTCAAATGAAAATATGTCTAATACCAAAAGCTGGCCTGCTGATGCTAGCAACTCCTCAATACCATAAATATGTATAAATAATGATGCAATACAATAAGTCAACTCGAATATGGAATACTCCATAAATATACTCTCCTTCACGGATAAACAGTAAGGGTGGTAATTCAAAATAAATTAACGCCGTATCATGGACTTATCACTAGCAGCTTTCTCCTTCAAGGTCTCTAAAATTATAAAGTAAGTTATCGTCATTTAAAGAGGCTATAGGATAAGTTATAATCATCTTTTGAAGGTCTTGACTCACTGCCACATCAATGTCCAGCCCAAAGCATTGGACCTAGACAGCACCGGATCTATGATTTTTTCGAACCGGGGCAAAAACTTTATAGTGGCACAGGGGGCGCCTTCAGTGTTTGAGAACAACTGTCAAAACTGACAAATGAGTAGCATTTTTTGTGATCCTTTGTGAAAATAATACGACGGGATTCCCCTGGCAGAAAGATCACGCACATTACACACGCGTTCAAAAAAAATTTACTTGATCTGTTAAGATGCATGTGTTCAAAAACTAACTGGGCGTATGGAAATACGAAAGTTTGTTTTTCAACCATATTATATTATTAAGACTCGATTACTTGATAAAAACCTATGAGATTGTAAGAAAAGAGGCTTCACTTATTTCGAATTCTTGTCTCGAGGATTTGGCGCTCCCATGAAACTACCGCCCGGGGCCAGTGCGCCGGTTGCCCCCCCTTAGATCCGGGGCTGGACCTAGAATGCTGAAATTTGGCAAAAAGGTTCCTTTTATAACGTACGCAAGGAATAAGGAGGGATTTTTCCGAAATTCCCTCGGGAACAAAGTTTCTTGCATCCTCTAGTATAAGTTATTAGAACGTTACCCAGAGTATTACTCCTGATTCGCAAGATCGTAACTGGTATACAGGTCTTTAGGTTATAAAAATTATGAGTTTCCATACTAACTTCATCAGCACATATAGCGCATTTTGAATGGGAGATCAATTTTTTTTTTCTTATTTTGAACTAGCTTTCCGCCCGCGGCTCCGCCCGCGTGGACTACAGGTTATATCGTGCCCAACTGTGGGATAAAATGTAGCCTATGTCCTTTCCCAGGCTCTAATCTATCTCTGTACCAAAATTCATCAAAATCGGTTCAGCGGTTTAGGCGTGAAAAGGTAACAGACAGACAGACAGACAGAGTTACTTTCGCATTTATAATATTAGTAGGGATAGGGACTATGTTCCTTTTGGAAAGTTGTTCAGTTTCATGGACTGATTAACCACCCAAGAGGTTGAGAGAGAGATACCTAAAGCTCCGTTATAAGAAATTTTGCGTTTCTTTAATTAACAGGCGTTGGAATTATACAAGAAAATCCAATCCCATAGTCATTTCTTCTATTGAGTAATAATAATTGGAGAGGTTTTCTGAGCTGAATGCGGAACCTCACATTTATTCAGGAACTTTACCACCCACATCCTTCAATGGAGTTATCATAAAAGTCGACTATGTAACGCGCCAACCACGAGCACAGGCTCCATTGAAACTGTGAAGGGGGTTTAGACCATAGTCCACCAAGCTGGCCCTATGCGGGTTGGTAGACCGGGTGCCAAGCAAAAACTTATATGTTTTTTTAACAGCCCATAAGGTATGTCCCCACAGAAGAGCACGGACCTCCTCTCGAAACACGAAAGGGATTTAGAGGGTCAGTTCCACGCAAAATTGAATTTTATTTATTACATGAAAAGATAAACATTTCATTGTGAGAATGCCGCGGCGCGCCCCGAGGCCGAGGCATCTCGAGGCGCAGCGTATTCTAAATTCTCAAATGTAATAAATAAAATTCACTTTTGAGAGGCTCTATTAAAATGTACGCGCAGCGTCGCGTCGCGGTGTGAACTGACCCTTAGGCCGCATTCCACTGCAAACAAAAATTCAATCGACACAGCTACCAAACTACGCCAAGTTTCCGCCAAAGACTCCTCTAAAGTTAACCCTTTGAGTGTACGGTCTTAACATCTATTAATTCTGTTGCCAGCTCTTTGAAGAGAGTGTGGAGAAAGGAGGAAGAGGTTCATGATAATGGGTTTGATATCCCAGTCGGCATCGGTGTATTCAGTTTGTGGTACCTCGCGATCGCCATTAATTACTTCTGGTAAGTAATATAGTGAAATATAGGGCGTTAAAAGGATCGTCTCAGTGTTTTTTTCCCATACAAACGGCGTCAATGGATTCCATCCCCTAAACGTCAACGAATCCCTGTGAAATTTTGGTATAGTGTCAGGAACACAAAAAACTAGGTCCGTACGTTTTGATTTTTTTGATATTTTAGTAGACAAAAAGATATTTGAGACTAAAAGTCAGCATTTTTCGCCAAAAAAATCTGAACATTTAAGAGGTGACTATTGAAAAAATAAGAACAATTTTTGAAAAACCATGTTTATACGCTTACAAATCGATAGAGACCAAAAACGTACTATTTCATTAAGTTTTTGGGGTTGGAATTCATTGACGCCTAAACTCATAATTTTGGAAATAAAACTCGGCATTTCGCCGGAAAGCTGCAATTGTCCCTTTCGCACAAGTCTGAGGCGGGTGGTCGACATCGAGACAGCATGAACAACAACTGAGATGCTCCTCTTTTGAACTTATTTATTATTTTTTACTTGTTAAAACTACAAAAAGTAAGTGTTCATACCACAGAAGGTCAAAGAAAAAAGTCAATTAAACGATGTTAACATAGGAATAGCCAAAGGCAAAGGATGCAAACCCTGGTGCCACCCTCTAATAGTTACGTGTAATCTTTGTTAATTCTTACCGCTTTTATGTACAAATAGCAAAAAAGGGAAAAGCCCAAATTACATATTTGCCTTTTCCACACAGGGGCATTTTACCTGACAAAATCAGGCCCAGTTTTCCGCAAACCCCGGAAGCGCCATCCGAGCACAAACGGAAATCCATACCTCCAAGTTACCACGAGAATCCTTACACTTATTATCCCTGCAACTTCTATCAAGAGCTCAGTGAGAAGCTTCTCAAACTGCACAACTCCAGGATGAATGGGCAGCAGCATCGTCGAACCGCCTCCCATGATAGTCTTCGATTTGTTGCAAACAAATCTAAATTAGCCTCGGTAAGCTTACCTCTCCCACCCCACAAAAAGAGCGGCGATAAAATTTGATTTCACCGTGTGGTGATCGGTTGAGAATAACACTACCCCATCTCTTTCCGTGGGTGTCGTAAGAGGCGACTAAGGAAACACAAATGAGACCTGCTTCCTAGTAATCCATCCCGAGCAACGACACTTCATTTTTTTCTGAATTTGAGGTGTCGTCCTATGGTCTCATGCGGTGAGGTAGACTCTGTAAAAGGCCGTCTGGTTCGCGACCACCCTCCTACCGAAATCCGACGCCAAACAGCTTGCTGTGTTCGTCGGTGCGTGGGAGTACCAGTGCCTTTATAGGCATTTTCTGGGTTAACTCGCTCCATCGTCGACCTCATCTTTGACCTTGGTCAAGATTGAGGTCAAGAGTTAACCCATCTTAAAATGAAAAATAAAAAATGTTGGTAAAATGAGCCAGACTTGTAATTGGAAAGTTGAGGGTTCTAATCCTGGTGCGGGCCTATACCACTTAATTCTTCTTCTCGGATTTATGTACGGATTTTTCATTAATTATCACTTGCTCAGCGGTAAAGGAAAACATCGTGATGAAAGTCGCACGTCTGAAACAAATCATTTTCGAAAGGCACGTGGTCCACCAACCTGCATTGGGCCACTGACTGTGATGGACTTTGACCTAAATCCCCTTCGTTTTTTGAAGAGAGACTTTAATGGGGACGTTAATGGTCCGTTAATGATAAAAAAGCTAATTATAGACCTCCAAGTTGGACTGGGAGTGAAAGAAAAACATAGTACCAGCTGCCAGACATACTCGTATTGTCATCGACCCTGAGTGGTCGATGCATATTGTAGAAGCCAGTAAGTGGGACGTGAGGGTTTTGCTGTGTCGTGGCCGAAAGTCTGATAACTGACAACTCATGTTTCATGAAATAACCCTCAAAATGTATGTAAACGTGGCGGCATATGAACTGCATGGTGCCCTGCCTACCCCGTTACTGATTATAGGCGTGAGTGTATGGATTAAAGCTTGGTATAAAAAGTCGTCACTCGCAAATTTCCTGATTCGTCAAAGCCCAGTCCAACCCCTTGAACTTGTTTTGATAACTTGAGCAGAAAAGAACAGACTACAGGGTACCTGCGACGGTCGTTTAAAAGCATTTCTGTTTAGGATCCAACTTTGAACTGCTTCGCAATTGGAATGTTTTTTAAATGATACCATGATGGCGCTGCTTTTGAACTGCTCGGTTGTCTATGGTCCATTTTAAATGTCTACATAAATTGGCGCTGGTCTGCCTTTGAATCGCAACAGCGCCAAAATTGAATCGCTTATAAGCCATCATGGTACGAATAAGCGTTGCAGACTTGTTAAGGTCCTAAATTGGATCGTGCTAAGCGATCATGGTAAACCTCCTGTTTCACAATCTGTACAATTTCCTGACCTGAAGGGTCAGCTTAGCAGTAACTGAAACCTTGAATTGATACCATCAATCTAAATTATTTTCCGGTTAATTTCAATTAGGAAAACCTTCAGTATTTTCACATCATTTTTCTGCTATGTGCGTGCTGAACTTAATTTAAATACGTTCCTTTTGTAATAACAATAGCATAATATTAAAAAAAACAGCGAGATTTTAATAGCGATGCCGAAGTTAGCTGTTTCGCAATACATTGCATTGTGCCAAAACAGTTGAGTTACGAAAACTTTTTATCTTGACTTAAATTTCCGTTTTCGGGTAAAACAAGTAACTTTTTAATACGCACATTTTATTATTTAAGTATTGGATACGTGGACCCTTACATCATGTTAATAATCCTAATAATTTCGTTTGAATTTTCTTTAGACCTCATCGAGTTTTAGGCATGTGGAATCAGTTGATGACCAGAGTATAGCCTCTACTTCGACAAAGCCGAGCTCCGTGCTCAACATAATCAGCGAAGGTAGCAACCGTTTCTTCTCAGGGAAGTAGTACCATACTAAATCCTCTCTGTCCTCTAAACTGACCGACTTTCTAACGTTTGCACTGAACTCACTGATTTTCGCAACTGACCAACTCCCTAGTCCTCGCAACTGACCGGCTCTCTGATCTTCGCAACTGATCAACTCACTAGTCTTAGCAACTAACCAACTCACTAGTCTTCGCAACTAACCAACTCACTGTTTTTGGCAACTAACCGACTCACTGGTCTTCGCAACTGACCAACTCCCTAGTCTTCACAACTGACCGGCTCTCTGATCTTCGCAACTGACCAACTCACTAGTCTTAGCAACTAACCAACTCATTAGTCTTCGCAACTAACCAACTCACTGGTTTTTGCAACTAACAGACTTACTGGTCTTCGCGACTGACCGACTCACAGGTCCTTGCAACTGACTGACTCACTGTGACAAGAAAGAGTTATTAGTGCATCACTCAGTTACAGAAACAAATATGAAATTTGCCGAACCACAATAAGAAAATAGAAGCACTGTTCAGCATTGCGTTGAGAAAAGTTTTAACTTGAATGAAAATTTCTGCAACTGAGTATATGTTTTTCAAATCTACGCGCAGTCTCCAGGAGTTTTAAAAGTTTATATGTTTGACGCCCGGTTTGGTCGAGTGGTAGTGGCGCTGCCTCTTGAACGACGAGTCCTGGGCTTAAATCCCAGTCGGGGCAAATATTTGTGTAAAAAGCAGATGTTTGTTCTTTATGTGTGTTCCGAGGGATCCACGACACAAGGGAAAAACTTAGTGTGGGCCTTTGAGTGTATGGCGTTTTATTTATTTATTTATGTATTTATGCTTTGTTGTTAAATTATTACAGAAAAAGATAAGAAGTTTACAATATTTAAAGTATACAAACCCATGAGGAATATTTTCCAGTCGACCTAGCTTCTAGCTATAATATGATTCTAGGTAGTAACAAGCTCCTAGCAATATGCTTTCAAGCAGTAACGAGCCCTTAACAATATGCTTCTAGGTAGTACGAGCCCCTAACAATATGCTTCTAGGTAGTAACGAGTCCTTAACAATATGCTTCTAGGCAGTAACGAGCCCTTAACAATATACTTCTAGGTAGTAACGAGTCCTTAACAATATGCTTCTAGGTAGTACGAGCCCCTAAAAATATGCTTCTAGGTAGTAACGAGTCCTTAACAATATGCTTCTAGGCAGTAACGAGCCCTTAACAATATGCTTCTAGGTAGTAACGAGTCCTTAACAATATGCTTCTAGGTAGTACGAGCCCCTAAAAATATGCTTCTAGGTAGTAACGAGTCCTTAACAATATGCTTCTAGGTAGTAACGAGTCCTTAACAATATGCTTCTAGGTAGTACGAGCCTCTAACAATATGCTTCTAGGTAGTAATGAGTCCTTAACAATATGCTTCTAGGTAGTACGAGCCCCTAACAATATGCTTCTAGGTAGTAACGAGTCCTTAACAATATGCTTCTAGGCAGTAACGAGCCCTTAACAATATGCTTCTAGGTAGTAACGAGTCCTTAACAATATGCTTCTAGGCAGTAACGAGCCCTTAACAATATGCTTCTAGGTAGTAACGAGTCCTTAACAATATGCTTCTAGGTAGTACGAGCCCCTAAAAATATGCTTCTAGGTAGTAACGAGTCCTTAACAATATGCTTCTAGGTAGTACGAGCCCCTAAAAATATGCTTCTAGGTAGTAACGAGTCCTTAACAATATGCTTCTAGGTAGTAACGAGTCCTTAACAATATGCTTCTAGGTAGTAATGAGTCCTTAACAATATGCTTCTAGGTAGTAACGAGTCCTTAACAATATGCTTCTAGGTAGTAACGAGTCCTTAACAATATGCTTCTAGGTAGTAACGAGTCCTTAACAATATGCTTCTAGGTAGTAACGAGTCCTTAACAATATGCTTCTAGGTAGTAACGAGTCCTTAACAATATGCTTCTAGGTAGTAACGAGTCCTTAACAATATGCTTCTAGGTAGTAACGAGTCCTTAACAATATGCTTCTAGGTAGTAACGAGTCCTTAACAATATGCTTCTAGGTAGTACGAGCCCCTAACAATATGCTTCTAGGTAGTAATGAGTCCTTAACAATATGCTTCTAGGTAGTACGAGCCCCTAACAATATGCTTCTAGGTAGTAATGAGTCCTTAACAATATGCTTCTAGGTAGTACGAGCCCCTAACAATATGCTTCTAGGTAGTAATGAGTCCTTAACAATATGCTTCTAGGTAGTACGAGCCCCTAACAATATGCTTCTAGGTAGTACGAGCCCCTAACAATATGCTTCTAGGTAGTAATAAGTTCTTAACAACATGCCGTTAGGTAGTGACGAGCCCCTGACAAAATGCTTTTTGGTAGTAACGAGTCCTTAACATGCCGAACCACATTAAGCTAATGAGTAGTAATGAGTCCCTAACAATATGCTTCTACACTCGGTTCCTAAAAAAACGGGTCAGTCGCATAAACCCGAATATCTCCCGAACTACGAATGCTATCTTTTTTTTAATTTTTATTATAAGATGGGTTACCTCTTGACCTCAATCTTGACCAAGGTCATAGATGAAACGAAGACTGTTCAATTGAGAATTTAACTATACAGATACGAAGTAAATTAAAACTTAGGTGTACCTACAATATTATGCTTTAAATAAAAAAAACTAAAGTACTTAAGTCATATTTTTCTTATATTAAATTTTTTTTATGATTGTTGTTTTGCTGTTTTTCATCACTTTCTTCATTTTAGTACTTACTTGTATTGTCTCCATGAGCCATGATTCACCTCACAGAATAATAATTATACACGTGGAAGACGTTCACGATATTTTTTTTGTGTCGGAATAGAAATGGAAAGCAACCATAATGACATGAAGCAAGAATTTCATTTTTTAAATATTTTGTTATTCGAAAGAAGTTTTATTCATCAAGCAGTTTAAATATATATTATTAAAAGTGCAACCAAAAAGTCTTTCTTTTTCATTTCATTGATCTTACTTTTACAGTTCTGGAGATATTTCATTTTTGGGGACTGACCCGTTATTTTTGGAACCGAGTGTAGGTAGTAACGAGTTATGTATGTTAGTCTATAGGGCCTAGTTGCCTGAAAATAAATGATTTTATTATTACTTATTTTATTTAACAATATGGTTCTAGGTAGTAACGAGTCCGAAGACAAAAACAACAGAAAAAGAACATGAGCCCCATCACCCGGAAAGCATGTTAACAGATATGGAAGAAATTCAAACATGCGTTTAGAAAATAATGGCAACTACGTTATTATTGCTACGGACTTTACAATTGGAGATCCAACTGATGTTGACCCTACTGCAAACGGTGCATCTAGCCTTTAAAACATGGCTGCCAAATAAATGTAGCAGACCGGTTACCAAAAACAAAAACCTTAACTGTTATTATCATCCATAATGATTTTTACAGTGGAATTTCCTTTTTCTAGTGTACGATATGAATACTTTCTACCACTTATTTAAAAAACTTATTTAAAAAAAAATTAAAAAATTATTTTTTAAATAAGTGGTATTAAAATATTAAAAACAGTGTAAACCAGAAATGTACACGCGGCAGCATATCAGGCTAAACATGTTGACCTTGATGTCACCTATATCTCGCTCATAATAGTGCTGACTTTCGTAGTGTAAATGGGTAATCTGACTTGCTACTGTCTGTACGCCACTTGATTTTGATAAAGTACGTGCAACTAGACAACTTTTCTTTTACTAAAAGTAAAAACTTTAGGGCTAAGTTGTTAATCCTATCCGACTTGCACCAAAATTAACATTTTACTAACAACATAACATTTCTAACATTTCTTTAACATTTCTGGATTAACATTTTCACTTGACAGTTATGTCTAACGTATGAAATTGATGTAAAGAATTGTAAAAAAAAATGTAATAAATAAAAAATTTGCTGCTGACACTGTGTTAAAAAAACCATGACGGACTCGTGGTCACCACCAGTTTGTCACACCAGCAGCTCGAGTACGCTGGTGGTAGCGCGCGTAATGCGCCGCGGTCCTATATCATTGACAACGCCAGAGGGAGGTGTGGCTCAGGCCAGCAGACCCACGGAACTTAAACAATGAATTTAGGTATTCTATGTATGCCAATACATAGTGCCTTCCTAGTGCCTAATGATGCCAAAAGAACCATATCTAGTGCCATCATAGTTTAAGAAATATAGGTCGTTGTTTGTGGGTCTGCTGGACGCATATCAGCCCAGCAGACCCACCTCTCGTACACGGAAACGGCTAAAGTTAGAGACATGGTTCTAGTTCTAAGCTTTAATGCTTTCATTGGTGCAATCGGGAAAAAAGTTTCAAACCTAGTGCTTCAAGCGTTTCGGAGCTATAAAACTATCTTGGTGTGCCTGCTGATTTCAAAAATTATTTCACTGTTAGTATGCTAAATTATCCCTGAGTGACATAGGCTACATAATTATCGCGAATTCTCACGGAAACGAAGTCCCAAGCGGAAAGCTAGTAGCTAGTATATATTAAATGGTAATTGATAAATCATGGCCATATAGACTGGTTGACATACTCGGATTCGTCAGATTTAGCTAAACCAGTATAACAGGAATCATATTTATTCTTTTTATTCCTGTTCAACTGCTCCTGTGTAATTTTCGACAACCGCTCCTGTCTTTCCGACTTCATAAAAGGAGTTTTTTTCAGGCAAGTAAAAGTAAATTTAATTTACTGGTTCTCTACCCGTAACTGCGTGGAAAAGAAGCCTTATATCCGGGCCCATCTATGCCTGTGTTTTGAACATATTTATCAAGTTCAAAGAAAAAACCATAACTCTCTTTGAACTTAAAAGAAAACTTACGGAGTAATAGATTATCCTTCCTATTAATAACCGCCCTCAAATCACACGGCGTTTCTCTTTCCGCACAGATTTTATAAAGTGAAAGTTTTTGAGGATAGATTTTTGTTACTCTGTCACGTAAAAACTACTGAACGGATTTTGATAAAACTTTGCAATTATGATTAACACAGGCTACATAATTTTCCATAGACATAGAAAAAATAAATGTCAGTGCCCGATTCCGATGGAAACGAAGTGACGGGGCCCGGGCGGAAGTACAATAAATATGTTAAGCAAAAACAAACCAAGTCGAAGCCATTGTGCGGTTTGAAAACTCTGACATCAGGGTTAGCCAACTTCGCGACACATCGATAAGAAGAAGACCAAAAACAAAGAGAGATTTGTCACTTGCATGTTACTGACAAGTATTTTTCCAATATTTTCATAGACATAGAAAAATAAGGTAAATATTTTTCCTCAAAAGTCAGTGATTTTAGTCATGAAAATTTGTACCATCTCACGTGAAAAACACCTAAAAAATGTGTAAATAACACCAAAATTTCATGTGCTCCCAATATAAGACATAGTCATCATAAACAACATTGAATATATTCCATCCAAATCATGTCCCCTTATAATGTTTTGTTATAATATTGTGAAATTTCAATAGATCATTATAATGTATAATACCTCCGAAAGTTCGACTCCAAAAATGGTAAGTAAGAGAGTCAGAGGGTCATGTTAGGGGCGTTAAGAAAATGTTTCGGTTAGAGGAATCGTGTTGGTTTTGTGAAACAATATCTTTACTCACCGCTAACATCATCCCCTGATCCATTTCTTCAAGAATTCATCTTCTTTTAGCTCCACTTTTTTTATACCAAAGTATGTAATTCGCACCACAGACTTATATCGAGATAGAAGGTAAAAGTTTACCTGTAGCAAATCTTGGCTTAGCCCAGTTGGTAATGAGCCAGACTTGTAATCCGAAGGTCACGGGTTCAAATCCTGGTGCGGGCCTGTACCATTAAATTCGTCTTTTCGGATTTATGTACGGATTTCTAATTATCACTTGCCCAACGGTGAAGGAAAACATCGTGATGAAACCCGCCCGTCCAAGAAAATTTATTTTCGAAAGACGAGCGGTCCACCAACCCGCATTGGGCCAACGTGGTGGACTATGGCCTAAGAAATCCCCTTCGTGTTTCGAAGGGAGGCCCGTACCCCTCGGTGGGGACGTACTTATATGGGCTGGTAAGAAGTTTTGGCTAATCGGTTATATGCCGTAATGATAGTTTAAATTCGTCCTCTATATTAGGTCGCATGTTATATTATAAAATGTTATTTGTATGAAAAGTTCAGTATTCGCAAAATTTTTAGGAACTTACTGTTGCGGGCAATTAAATTTACTTTGATTTCGCAATTTTTCTGTAAAATAAAGTTCAACATCACCGATTAACCAAGTTTTGCCCTACCTTGCGTGTAGAAAGTGTGATCTACGGTCACAGTTTTGTCCGACTTAAGTCAGTCCGCTTGAGACCGTAAATGATAATCGATTTTAATCGAATTTACATTATTGTTTTACTTAATTAAGCGCCTTTGAATCGTTTTCGCGCGGTCTTGCTTTCCCATAACTAAATCTCGCTTGTAACGTCATTTTAGGTACGAAAAATTGGACACGCTAGGTTCTCATACAGTTCGAAGCGCTCTTTTCGTCTATCTCGATATAGGTCTGTGATTCGTACTGTAAATTTTATTAATAAACGTTTCTCCTGGCTAAAAAAATCTAAAGGATTGTTTTGGCTGAAGCACCACCTCATTGTTTGGAACAGTAACCTTAAAAGACAGCTCATTATGATGTTGTCCAACCAATCATATACAAGAGGAACCAGAAAAAGAAGAAATCTTTGTTTATTTATTTTTTTATTATAAGATGGGTTAACTCTTGACCTCAATCTTGACCATAAAGGTCAAAGATGAGGTCGACGATGGAGCGTGTGAACCCAGAAAATGCCTATAAAGGCACTGGTACTCCCACGCACTGACGGAACACAGCAGGCTGTTTGGCGTCGGACTTCGATAGGAGGGTGGTCGCGAACCAGACGGCCCTTTACAGAGCCTACCACACCGCATGAGACCTTAGGACGAAACCTCAGATTCAGAAAAAAATAAAGTGTCGTTGCCTGGGATGGATTACTAGGAGGCAGGTCTCATTTGTGTTTCCTTAGTCGCCTCTTACGCCACCCACGGAAAGAGATAGAGTGGTGTTATTCTTAACCGATCACCACACGGTCAAAACCAACAGCACCAGCACATTACAAAAAAACTTATCGAAACTTTGTTGTTAAAATTATATTTCTTGTCCTTATATTCGCAGAAACCAAAACCCCTGGACACACAGTAAGCAGCGCCAATGCCAGAGTCAAGTGGCATTATAATCTTCACCCTATGGTACCTCGGGATCGCGTACAACTACTACATGTGAGTACCTTTTTAATTCAATCAAACCATGGCTTGTTACCTCTCGAAAAATATCCGTAAGGATATTAGGTAACTAAAGGTTGCCTGGGTGATAGCCCAGTTGGTAATGAGCCGGACTTGTAATCTGAAGGTCGCGGGTTCAAATCCGGGTGCGGGCCTGTACCACTAAATTCATCTTTTCGGATTTATGTACGGATTTCTTATTATCACTTGTTCAACGGAGAAGGAAAACATCGTGTTGCAACCCGCTCGTCCAAAAAAATTCATTTTCGAAAGAGAAGCGGTCCACCAACCCGCATTGGGTGGACTATGGCCTAAATCCCCTTCGTGTATCGAAGCTCATGCTTTAGCTCATCAAAGTTGGATAAAGAGTCAAGCAGGCTAAGCGAACAAGAGTGGCCCCCTAACGACGGATTTGGTCATTCTTTCAGGTGGTATACTGGCAGGCCCTAAGAACACTCCATGCTTAATATCAGTCCTCGATCTTCTTTTGTTTTTGAGTTATTTAGGATAGTATTGAAAAATTAGGGTATCACTGAAAGTGTCATATTTTCTAAACTGTTCAAGTTAGACTAACCAAACAAAATTATTTTTAATAATTATAAAATAGACTACAAAATGCATACTTTTTTATTATTCTAACATGAACAGTTTACAAAATATGACACTTTCAGTGATACCCTAATTTTTCAATATTATCCTAAATAACTCGAAAACAAAAGAAGATCGAGGACTGATATTAAGCATAGAGTGTTCTTAGTGCCTGCCAGTATACCACCTGAAAGAATAACCAAATCCGTCATTAGGGGGCCACTCTTGTTCGCTTAGCCTGCTTGACCCTTTATCCAACTTTGATGAGCTAAAGCATGAGAACGGGTAGTCCAAAAAATATGAATCTGGTCTTATCCTACGCAGGCTTAAATGCCCTCCAACTTTTATGAAAAACAGTTTTCGATATTGTACGTCCTTCACGAGATATAACCGAAAAATCGCAAAAAACTTAGGATAGTCTTATTTGGCAACAAATGAAGCTATTATTTGTATTTAAAACCTCTTGTAAGATTTAAATCCGATTTGATTTTTTGTTGGTTTTATTCTATTGACCTAACTAGGGTATCTGTATTATTGTTTTATCGACACGAATAGAAGAATAAAATACAAAATCTGAGGCTTCAAAACCTTTACGTGCCTTTGCAGCAAGCGCAAGGTGTTACTCACACACACACATACACACACACACTCATACACACACACATACACACACATGCATGCCAACATTCTCACATTCATCTTTGTTCCTGTTTTTCATTATTTTCTTTTAATTAATTTAATTTTAAATTTATATAATTTGTTTAATTTGTTAACTTTTTAAATTGTCTTATGTTTATCCATTTGTTTAAACTCTGTACAATGGTAGGTAATCGCTTACAGGGCGCCTGCGATACAAGCTTGCTTAGTGCAGGGCCCGCTGTTGTAACTCTTTTTTAACCCAATTCGTGAAATAAATTATTCTATTCTATTCTAAAAAAATTAGGTTCATATTTCACAGGTCCTCAATCATAGTTTTTATGTAGAGTGACTTTAGATTATTTAGTTAAATATTAGAGGGTGATTCTCCTCATACAACAAAACCACTGTCTCCGCAGAAACCATATCGACTTTTTTTTAAATTGACTTCTCGTACGTAATAATAGATTAGTTAATTCGTTCTCGTAGATAGATTATAAGTTTCAATTGTTACTAATCATTTTTTTTTTTTTTTTATTAATGAAGGGTTCGCTCTTGACCACAATCTAGCCCAAGGGCAAAGATGCGGTCGAGGATGTAGCAAGCTCACCCAGAAGAAGCCTATTCACTCAAACTTTAAAGAGATTCGGGTTGTATGAACTCGGAAATACAGACGCAGGCAGGGAATTCCATTCCCTAGCAGTGCGCAATACGAAAGATGATGAAAAGCGCTCAGTGCGAATCCGTGGGATATCAACAAGATAGGGATGGTACCCCGCGGTGCGTCTGAACGTCCGATAGAAGAATGGGGCAGGCGGAATGAGCTCATGCAGCTCCTGAGCACACTCCCCGAAGTACATCTTATAAAAAATACATAGGCAAGCTACTTTGCATCTATGAGCTAGGGTTTGGAGCTTATCTTTTACTAGCTTCCTGTCACCGATGAGTCTCCTGGCTCCGCTATGCTTTATGGGCTATGCTTGAAATAAACTATTTTTTATCATAAGCTAATTGCTCTGGTTGTATGGAGAGGCAACATTTATTTTCATATTTCGACATCTGTTCCTTGAGGAAAATTGTTTAGTTTAGTGGACTGATTCAATCATAAATTTTCACTAACGTAATGTCAGTCCAAAATTTAACTAATTAGCACGAAAAATACTATTGGAAACTTCATTAAAAGGAACTTTTTCCCATTCTTCCAACCCCTCGCTTAATAAATGCCGTAACACTTTAGCGCTCTACATTTTTAAAGAGCTTTTCATTTCATCCCTCCCAGGCACGCTTTAAATCTAGGTCATGCGGGGGAAGCTAGGTTACGTAAGCGGGGGACCTAACGTCCCCCTCTATTGTGGGTGGGGTGAGGGGGGGACTGGAGCGTGGGAAATTGCGGACTCAGCGCGAGACACGGAGACATAATTTGAAAATTATTTGGGACGTGACATTTATTTATTTTATTTTTAATTCTTCCATGCTGGATTGGGAGTGAAAAAAAAACTTAGAATGTGCCAGCTGCCAACTCTTTCCAGGCATACTATAGAAGCCAGTAAGTGGCAGGCGAGGGTTTTGCTGTATTGTGAGCGAAATGCTGACAACCTAACACCACCATACTCATGTTCCATCTTGTAACCCTCAGAATAAATGTCAAAAGTGGCGTCAAATGATTCTAGAACCACATATGGAGCTCTGACTACCCTGACAGGGATTATACGCATGAGTGTATTCATTGATTTTTATTTTATTTATCTTAATGCGCTAAAAGTACAAGGGCGGACGTAATGCCCAATGACATTATCTACCAGTGTGCACACCTCATCCGGGGTGAAAGATAAAATGATAAATCATGAACATTATACGAAACTAAATATAAATAAATGAATGATAAACATAAATACATACGAGGAGTGATCAAAAAGTAGTGATAATGAAACAGAAAATAATATATTTTCTAAATAAGAAAAATTTATTTTTCAACATAGTATCCTTCTCTATCTACAAACCGAGTCCAGCGTTATTCCACCATTTCTAACTCTTTCAAAAAAAATGATTTCTCTTGGCCTTCCAAAAACCCTTCCACGGCCTCAATCACTTCATAATCATCGGAATATCTATTACCACGCAAGTATTCTTTTAGTTTTGGAAAGAGATAAAAATCACTGGGGGCTAGGTCCGGCATATAAGGTGGGTGATCCACTAATTCGAACCCAGCTTGTTGAATGGCATCCAGTGCAACAGCAGAAGTGTGAGCCGGCGCGTTGTCCTGAGGAAACAAAATGCCTTTTCCGAGTTCGCCTCGTCTTTTGTCTTTTATAGACTCTCTCAATTTAACCATTAAAGCTGCATAGTAAACGTCTGTTATTGTGTGTCCCTTCTCAAGATAATCAATCAATAATATTCCTTTGGAATCCCAAAAAATTGAGGCCATGACTGCCTGCCGATGCTGTGGTTCGAAATTTCATTGGAGTTGGTGACGCCGGTCTTTTCTACTGTAAAAATTCTTGTTTTGTCTCTGGATCAAAATGGTGAACCCATGTTTTATCCATGGTGACAAATCGAGCCAAAAATTATCAGGATACACATGAAATCTGTCCAACCAGCGCCTTGAAAGATCGAGTCTGATTTTCTTCGGATCTTCTGTTAACATTCTGGGTACCCAACTCGCCGAGACTTTTCTCATATTTAGATAATATTTTAATATTGATTGGACACCGCCATATGAAATGCCAGTTTCCTGGACTAAATAACGCACTGTAACTCGACGATCGTCTAAAACAATCTTTTCGACTTTTTCGATGTTTTCCTGCGTAACTGACGTCAATGGCCGGTCAGAGCGGTGCTCATCTTCTGTCGATGTTCTTCCAGTCTTGAATTGAGCTGACCATCTTGCCACAATAGAATATGGCAGAGCAGACTCACCTAAAGTCTCCACCAAATCACGATGGATCTCTTGCGTCGTTAAGTTTTTTAAACTGAGGTATTTAATAACGGATCGCACTTCGTTTTTCTCCATAATAATATTTTTCGTCGGAATTCGTCAAACAACTAGACACAGTTTCTATGTTTCTTAAAATTAAGACTTAATTTTTTGTATCTACCCTCGTAATGAAATGATCTTTAATTATTGGTATGAATGAGTAAATTATGAATTGTACAAGTGGGTCATTATCACTACTTTTTGATCACTCCTCGTATGTCCTAATAAATAGTTCAAAAAGTGACATCATTTTATTCTTTTCTGTAGTGTATAAACGTAATAGGTGTGTAATAGGTTTGTTCTGTGTGGAATATAGATTTCATTTTTTTTCTATCTATACACACACCTTTAACCCGAACGTAGGCAGAACGTCATTTGGTTCTGGAACCACTCGACGCCAAATCATTCATTTTGAGGGTTATATGAGTACAGTTGGAGGTTGTTTTGTTACCCTTTTCCCCACAGTACAGCAAAAACCCTCATGTCTTACTTACTGACTTCTACAGTATGTCTGAGAAAAGTTGGCAGCTATCACATTTTTGGTTTTTCTTCCAGCGTCCAGCGTGGAAGTGGATTTCTGTTATTTTGTTTTATTTAAGTTTACATTGTGTCAATGCTCTTCAATGACCTACAAATTGAGGGCATTTGATTCTAACCGATTTATTCATTAATAATTTTCCACGTTAAAAACGTATGAGTCACCGACTTTAATCCTAACAGTTCGCACAAAGTAGATATCTAGTATTTTTTGTGGACTACAATGCTTATTAGCAGATAACTACAAGCAGAAATGTCATTTATTTATTTAGATGATGTTCTAGTTTGTAGTATTTTTTGTTTTTGTTGTTTTTTTTTTAAAGCGCTGAATCATTTTTGATAAAATTTATATGGGACCTCTTCAGGAGTATACTCTTTCGAACAAATAAAGAATTATTCAAATCTGTTTATAATTGCCGGAGTAATCGCGTAACAAATATACAAAAAAAAAAATACAGTCGAATTGAGAACCTCCTCCTTTTTTGAAGTCGGTTGAAAATGTAACGAAAAACCAAACCTTTTTTTTAATTTTACCGAAGGATTTCGTATGATTGCGCTTGCTACATCCTCAGAATTGAACATATTTCAGACTGCTTTTTTAATAATCACATCAGTTAAGTATTCTACATTTCATTATATTTTTACCGACTTCAAAAAAGGAGGAGGTTCTATGTTCGACTGTATGTATTTTTTTTAATGTATGTTCACCGATTTCTCCGCCTATTATGGACCGATTTTCAAAATTCGTTTTTTGTTCGACAGAGTATACTCCAGAAGTGGTCCCATATAAATTTAATCGGAAATGATTCAGCGCTTTTAAAAAAAGTCAACAAAAACAAAAAAATACTACAAACCAGAACATCATCTAAATAAATGAGTGACATTTTCGTTTGTTTTTATCTGCTAATAGGCATTGTAGTCAGCAAAAAATACTAGTTATCTACTCTGTGCGAACTGTTGTAGGGATTGGAGTCGGTGACTCATACGTTTTTAACGTGGAAAATTATCATGATTAAAAAATATAAAAACTCCAAAAAATAATACTCAAATTGCTACGAAGCTACAAAATTTCTTACAACTAGGGGTTTCTGAATAAGTGTAACTTGTAGCCATAATCTACGAATGCTTTCATGAATGAAGTAACCTTGAACTTGTAACGTTGACCTTTTCTGCTACAAAAACATTATCTCAAGAATTTCTCCTCATTCATGTATGACAAGGTATTCCCGGGAATTCACTATTTTTGTAACCGCGAACCAAATTTTATGTTTGGCAGCATCTTTTAAAACAAGATTTTCTTTTAAAGTATTTTTATTTTTATATTATTCGTTCCAAGATGGACTTGGAGTGAAAGAAAAACTAAGAATATGCCAGCTACCTACTCTTCCCAGGTATACAGCAAAAGTCTGTAAGAGGGATGCGAGTGCTTTGTTGTATAATGGGCGAAAGGCTGACCATCTCTCACCATTGTACAACTTGTTCCATCTGATAACCCTCACAATTTGTGTCAAACCATATAAATGACCAATCGTAACTACGCCTGGGTTTTACGAGCTCCGTGGCAGTTGCAGTTACGTAATGGAAGCAGCGATCGATACTGTGACCTTCCGCAACTGACTATACTTAAGCTGTACGAGTGTGGCTGGGACCTAGGGCTTGCGTAATGCCTGGATTCTGAGCTGCTGAATGTAATGGCAAATGACTGCATTTTATTTTTCAAGGAGAAAAATCTATGTTTTTTAACCCTATACAAAAAAGAGGGGTGTCGTAAGTTTGACGTGTGTATCGTATGTCTGGTGTATCTTTTATATTACACTTTAAACATAATTTATATGCGAATTTACATCCGTTTTAGTATTAAATTATGTGTATCTTATTCCGTGTGGTGATCGGTTGAAAATAACACCACCCCATCTCTTTCCGTGGGTGTCGTAAGAGGCGACTAAGGAAACACAAATGATACCTGCCTCCTTGTAATCCATCCTCGGCAACGACACTTCATGTTTTTCTGAATTTGAGGTGTCGTCCAATGGTTTTATGCGGTGTGGTAGACTCTGTAAAGGGCTGTCTGGTTCGCGACCACCCTCCTACCGAAGTCCGACGCCAAACAGCTTGCTGTGTTCCGTCAGTGTGTGGGAGTACCTTTAAGGTCAAGATTGAGGTCAAGAGTTAACCCATCTTAAAATAAAAAATATGTCTATGGCATCGTAGCTTCTTTCCATACCATAGAGTGTTCTTCCACGTTTCGTCTCATTAGGATCCCGGTCAAGTGATTTCCAAAATCTTTTAGTAGTTAACATTATCTGACGGCCGGCTCGGTCGAGTGTTAGTGACGCTTTCGATTCCCGGTCGGTGCAAATATTTGTGTAAAAAGCAGATGTTTGTTTTCGGTCCGTCTTTGCGTACCTATGTTTCAAGAAACTTGCGATGCGACCGACACAAGGAAAAACCTTTTTCAAGTATTAAACGAAGTCGCGAGCAAAAACTCGTTTTCAATTTGTTGTTTTTTTCCTCCACTGTTTTTACTGTTTAAATATTCCAACGCATCCTAATAGAAGAAATATTGGGTATATGTGATGTAGTCGTTACACTTTGTGATAAGTATTTCATCGTAAAGATTTGTATTGAAATTAAAAAATATATATATTCGAACACAATGTTAATTGTATAAATGAATAAAAGAAACTGAAAAGAAAAAGAAACTGAAGTCAAAGCAGGTAGAAAAACAACGAATATTATTAAATAGAGACTGATACAAAATAGACGCAAATTGGTAGCAGCAAAGTATAGTTCCTGGCATTAAGCCAACGAGGGTAGAGTTCCAGTGGTTCCTGCCAATATTTGCGGATTTCACGGCAGATTTTCAGCGCGGGCGCTTCAATAATCATCTCTTACTTTGTTGAATAAATAATATTTTACAAAATGAGTTATGTACCGGTTTTATGATCGTTATGTTAAACTGTTTACTTTGGAATCGTTTGATAATTGGATGAATTTAAATAAGCAAGAATTAATTATGTGAATTACTCCACGAAACTGAACTACTTTCCCGAGGAATACAGGTCGAAAACCCTTAACGGATTGTTTTCATTAAAAAAGTAAAACTGAAGTTCTATAAAACATTCAACACTGATATTAGTTCAAACGATATTAAAACAAACAATCGCTCCGAATTAATATACAAGATTACAGGTTTATATTCGGTGCAAAAACATTCAGTTATTTTTAACGCCTGACAAAAAAGAGGGTTGTTATATTTTGATGCGCGTATCTGTGAGTCTGTCTATCTGTGTGTCTGTGCATCTTTGTGTCTGTCTATGGCATTAAAATATTAATGAAGTTTAATATTTTGATGACGAGATTCGGAGAAGAAAGACATTAATTTTATTTTACTTTTCAGAGGTTTTTTAGTTAGGGGTTTTTGGAATGTTTAATATTTTTATTTTATTTGTGAGGAGTCGTAGGTCCGATCTTTTGCATACCATACAAATCTTTTTATTTCACACCAACATCACAGAAGTACTACTTATTGTTCAATAGGCGACCTATTCGGTATTTGGATAGCAGAGTCACAGCTTGGATAATCATACTATTTGTTAATTTTATGAGTTTGATTGTTTTAATCCTTCGCGTGCTTTTTGAACACATGGTGTACCAGATTTGTATCGCACGCGTCGTAAACAAGAAGACAAAACGAAAGTTGAACACTACTACCTGTTTCGATGACAAATCTGTATATGTGATTTCTTAGTTACTCTAGTTAGCAACTATCTATGTAATTATGTGTGTATGACTAATCAGCTTAACTTATTCAACCTTGTTCGTTATAGGCACTTTACTAATTATCTGATAGTCAATTAGACCTGTCCCTTCATTGCCGTGTAAATTGTGATCTCCAAAATAAAATAAGGACACACAAACAAACACAATGCAACTTTCAAATATTACTTAAAGATTTTAGATACCTACTAGAGGTTATCACAAATTTTCCGAGCAATGAATACTTACAATCTAAACAATTTCATAACTTTTTTGACCACAGATTTTAGCTTACCTTTTCATTAAAACGTAATTTTATTATTGGGGTGATTTTTTTTATAATAGTAATTTCCTATCGACGCTGGGGCAGACCCAAAAAAAGATGGGATGATAGTCTTGATGTTTACAATTCCGGGTGGCCAGAACTTGTACAAAATCGCAAGAAGTGGAAAGATGCGGGAGAGGCCTTTGCCCAGGGATCCTACAGGCTGAGAAAAAAAACCCACGCTATATAGCGGACGAGGTAGCGACTCGGACGCATATTGTACGGCAACAGAGCACTCTGCCAAGCCTCTTGAATATCGGTTTTGTTGTGTAGCGCGCGTCTCCATTATACATCAACTATTACAATATGTATTATACTCTAACTAAAGTTAATAAAATTGTATCACCACCGACACTCGATTGTTTATAACTTTAAACAGCTGAACTAATTTTTTTGATCGAATATAGCTAAAAACTATTTCGATTATGTCACCTTTCAACCAAAAAAATCTCATCGAAATTAGTCCATTCGTTTAGGAGCTATGGTGCCACAGATACACATGTCAAACTCATAACACCCTTATTTTTTTCTGAGGGGTTCAAATCGCAAACATATGGTTATTGTTACGTGATAAGTTATTTTATCAATTGTTAAAAAACACTTTTGAAGACAAAGCTTTTTTTTTTCTATTCTCAGCAAATACTTTTATCGTGAACTCTTTGGAAGACGTCATTTTTATATATATTTTGATAAGTTATTTTGGTATGATTGTTATGTTGTCATTATTGCTATTGTTTTGAAGTCTAGCGTGTTTGTGATTTTGCAATTTTATCAGTTTATTAGGCAGGAAGAAACCCAAAAGCTAAGTATAAACCCATAAAGATCCTCTTTTCACATCGCCCACCATATTTGCTATCACCTTTCATTTGATTTCATTTAGACGATCCGCCATATTGGATTTAGATTAAAGTCGCTTAAAAAACCAGCTTGCTGTACCTACCAGTGCCTTAATAGGAATTTTCTGGGTTAATTCGCTCCACCGTCGACCTAATCTATGATTTTAGTCAAGATTGAGGTCAAGAGTTAACCCTTCTCATAATTAAATAATAAAAAATACGCATACATACATACGCTATTACGCTCACGCCTGTAATCCCTAACGGGGTAGGCAGAGCATCAATGGTTCTAGAAAACCACTTAATGCCACGTTTGACACAAATGGTGAAGGTTATTAGATAGAACATGACATGACAAAAAGACTTGTATAAAAAATTTCAGCTCAGTCGGTTAATCAGTTGCAAGATTCGACCGTTTCTTCCCTTTGGCACAACTGCTTGGCACAACTAGTAGTGTCATGGGAAATTTTATTTTCCTGTGACTTTACTGATAGTGCCAGGGGTAAAACAGCATTTCCAGTGACACTACCGAGTCCCAGTAGTTTTACGTATCTAATTATAGAGTGCCAACCTTCAAAAACATAATGATTATATATAAATAAAAATTGATAGCTATATGGGTAAGGCCGTATTTTTTGTCAATTTTTCCACGTGGCCCTTGTCTTTTAAGTTTTTTTCTATCTGTATGATAACAAATTGGGCTATTATTCGTTTAATACTGGTATAACGATATGTAAGCTTACAAGGGCAAAATACAAATAATTATTAAACGAAAATTCTGTTAGAAAAAAATAGTTTTATATCAAAAAGTGTAGGTATGTATGCATGTTAACTCTTTATTGCAAACTCTTATACTAATACAAAAGTACATAGTGGTGTTTTTTCTTAGAATTTGCTTGTTTTTTTTAGAACTTATCTGATTTTCTGTGTCACTGTGTGTTTCTATTTGACTTTATTGTACAATAAAGTCAAATAGAAACACACATACATATTATTATATTCATTGTTGGTCTCATACAAAAAGTTGAACGTATTAATGAGTACATTCACCCCTTTATTGGATGTATATAAATGATTTTATATAATCTAATAATGATTATATAGGTACCTATGTGTTTAATCCAGCCAATGACCGGCAGTGCCAGTTTAATGATTACCTATTCTACCAGGCATTAAAGTATAGAAGTTGTGCCATGGGTAATTAGGTAGATCACGGGTAATTTTGCTGTATGTGTCCAATGAGCCAATCAGAAAGTAGTGTCACGGGAAAGTAAAATTACCCTTGGCACTACTGGTTGTGCCAAGCAGTTGTGCCAAAGGGAAGAAACGGATTCGACGGTACCGCTGATATAGGTGAAATAGTTCACGTATCTGATAAAACAATGGAAAAACTAAACAATGTCAGTTACGTAGAAACTTTGGGCGGAATGCCGATACCGAGATGGCGAGAGAGCAATTTATTACCGACCTTGTTCGCTATAATACCGATTACCACCCGCATCACATCGATATAGATAGATAGCGTATTGAATCCGTCGCCATATCACCAACAAGCGCTGGGCTCGATCTAGGACGAATTGCCCGCGGTCATGGCTGCCAACGGCAATGTATTCGCGACGAATACTATAGTTTTTAGGTATTAAGTACGCGTACGTTTTTTTTTAGGGGCAGTTCCCGCTGTTGGGGAACGCACCTTCAAGCATATCCATTCGAATGACCACTAGCCAAGTTGCTGCTTTTCAGCCAATTGTTCCGGAACCATGTCTAGCTTTTTTTTTCGAAAAAACTAGGCGAAGATTTTTATTTATGTCGACTTATGTTCCTTGGGGAAAGCTGATGCACATGCTTAATTTTCGCAAATTTTAAAAAATCTTAAAAAGTACGGGAATTCTCATTTTCACGCGGGACAAATAAAAATATTAATATTTAAAGTTAAAATTAGGTTTGTTCAGACTTAAAACTATACTTTGTAACAGTTTTACTGTACATAACATATTTTTTGTGCCTTGACATCTTTATAAAAAGAAACGTAGTCAAAATGGTAGTATATCATGGATCAGTTCGGCTTTTATTAAAATCGGCATGAATTTGTTACGGTCATCAGGTCAATTTTAGGTCGAATTGTGAAAATACTCTTTTTTTTATTATAAGATGGGTTAACTCTTGACCTCAATCTTGACCATAAAGGTCAAAGAGAGGTCGACGATGGAGCGAGTTAACCCAGAAAATGCCTGTAAAGATACTGGTGCTCCCACGCACCGACGGAACACAGCAAGCTGTTTGGCGTCGGACTTCGGTAGGAGGGTGGTCGCGAACCAGACGGCCCTTTACAGAGCCTACCACACCGCATGAGACCATAGGACGACACCTCAGATTCAGAAAAAAGTTAAGTGTCGTTGCCTGGGATGGATTACTAGGAGGCAGGTCTCATTTGTGTTGCCTTAGTCGCCTCTTACGACACACACGGAAAGAGATGGGGTGGTATTATTCTTAACCGATCACCACACGGCCAAAAAAATACTCATAATATTTAATTTTCATTGAACTTATTAAATGTTTTAAATCGCGCAAGTTTAAACTGTTCTCTTTCGACAAAGCAATTTGAGCTAGGAATACTAGACCCTCATCAACCGTACATAAATGGTAATCCCTAACGCCCGACTGTCTGTAGATTTTCGTAAAATACGGGACATGGGCTGTCCCGGCGGGACATTATTTATGCAAAAAATACATGACGTTCCGTTGTATCCCAGTCGGGGCTAATATTTGTGTAAAAAGCAGATGTTTGTTCTCGGATCATGGGTGTTTGTGTCTGTCTTTATGTGTGTTCCAAGGGACCCACGACACAAGGGAAACCTTAATGTGGGCCTTTAAGTTTTGGCGATTTAATTATTTATTTATTACATGTCACCGGAAAATTGTAAAAACCGTTATGTTACAATTATAATTTTCGGTTTTACAATTTTCCTAGTAAAATTTACGAAACTTTACGGGCCGATTGCATGAAAAGGGTAAGTTAAGTCCGTTCAATATGAAAATAAATGGGGCAGTTCACAAAGTACCGAGAGTTTATAATCTTACTAAGTTAAATTACAATATTACGGGTCTGTCAATTTTCCGGTGACATATACATTAGATACGAGGCTAGTTAAGACGACGCAGCGGTGCTATTCCGTTCATATGTAGTGGCTGGACCGAGGCCAATACTAACAGACTGTTTTAGCTCGTTGTGTATTGTTCAGACGGAATATGAGCGTCGGAATATAGAGCAAGTATTACTGACATTAATTGGCATATGGACCTTGTAGTGCAGAAAGTACTGTTTATTTGTTTTTGTTTTTTAAACGAATGGGCTCGACCTTGACCACCAACTAGGTTAGGGAAAGATAGGTTGAAGATTTTTTTTTATTTATTATAAGATGGGTTAACTCTTGACCTCAATCTTGACCATAAGGTCAAAGATAAGGTCGACGGTGGAGCGAGTTAACCCTGAAAATGCCTATAAAGGCTCTGGTACTCCCACGCATCGACGACGGAACACAGCAAGCTGTTTGGCATCGGACTTCGGTAGGAGGGTGGTCGCGAACCAGACGGCCCTTTACAGAGCCTACCACACCGCATGAGACCATAGGACGACACCTCAGATTCAGAAAAAAGTTAAGTGTCGTTGCCTGGGATGGATTACTAGGAGGCAGGTCTCATTTGTGTTTCACGATCAAAAAGGATGTAGCAATCTCACCCAGAAAATGTATTATTACTTGAATTTTAAAGAGATTGAGGCTCGTATTACACAAGGAGACCCAGGTCTTGATCTCACAGACCTATATCGAGATAGACGGTAAAAGTTTACCTACCTTGCGTGTAAAAAGTGTGATCTACTGTCGCAGTTTCGTCCGACTTAGGTCAGTCCGCTTAAGACCTATGCCGTAAATGATAATCGATTTTAATTGGATTTACATTATTGTTGTACTTAATAAAGCGCCTTTGAATCGTTTCCGCGCGGTCTTGATTTCCCATCACTAAGGCCCGTATTACAGAAGGAGACTCAAGTCTTGATCTACACTTAAGTATTGATTGTCTCTTTCTCTCACTATCAAAATGACAAAGGCGACTGCTACTCAATTATAGATCAGAGTCGATCTCGCTCGTGACGTCATCTTAAGTACGAAAAATTCGACACGCTAGGTTCTCATACAGTTTGAAGCGCTCTTTTCGTCTATCTCGATATAGGTCTGTGCTTGATCTATACTTAAGTATTAATAGTTTCTTTCTCTCACTATCAAAATAAGACGACTGCTACTCAAATTAGATCAAAGTCTGCGTGGCGTTCTCTAATACAGACCTTAGACTGTGTAAGCTCGGAAATGCAGACACTATAAGAGAATTCCACTCCTTATCTGTGCGGTAAATGAAAGATGAAGAATAGTGCTCAGTGAGAATCCTCGAGATCAAGCTTCAAGCACTGAGCCTTCTATTTTACATTCATTCTACTCTCATTTGAGCATTACAGTATATTCCTATTTGTCCAACCTATTTTTGGAAGTTGAACACCTAACATGTCCGCTAATCAGAGCTAGACAAAGAATCTAAACATCCTAGAACATGGATCTAATTAGAGTAAAAACTTGATAAAAATCGCAAATCCAACTTCAATGTCGAAAATATTTCACACTACAAAGAACACAATAAGTGTTGTATAAGTGCAAGCTAATTTCGCATTTGAATCGTTTATTTGAGAAACCCCATAAGTCAGAATCGTCGGATGATTTTAAAAACATAAAAAATCATTTTTTGAAAAAACTGAGCATATTTATTATTCAAAAATCCTATAAAATAGTAACGTCAGTATCGGTTAAAATGATTACATGTAGAAAAATTCAATTATTCAACTTGTACCATTAAAAAAATCAACCTCGTTGAAAAAGTGACTTATGGGGTTTCTCAAATAAACGATTCATTTTACCTGTTAAGCTATAAGTGGTCTTAAGCTCACTTTTCAATGTAAGGGTGGTAAATCCACTTGTCCAACTTCTTAAATCAAATGTACTTTGGTCAAAGAAAGCTAACTTCATTAATTGTTTGACACCACCGATAACCGGCCATCTTTTAGATGTAAAAACAGCAGCACGTCAGTTTACCCACTTTCACTACGAAAGCCGGCGCTATTTCAAGCAAGATAAGGGTGACGTCAAGGTCAACATGCATGCATAGCCTGATGTGCTGCCGCGTGTACGTCAGATCAAATCTGATCGAAAAATCGGATAAAAATCTTTTTTGGGTGGAGTAGACAGGTAGACTGACCTAAATATATGTATAGTGCCAGAGACATACACACAAATACACAGACATACAGATACACACGTCAAACTAATAACACCCCTATTTTTTGTAGGGGGCTAAACATTGTCTACCTGTAAATAATGACGTCAATATATTTTTTTTCTTTCTTTCTTTTACGATGGATGCGAGGGTTTTGTTGTTTTGTAGGCAAAAGGCTAAATAACCTATAACCACTATACTCACATGCTCTGCCTACCCGACGACAGCATCATGTGATATTATTTATGTATGGATCGTCATCAGCCCATATACGTCCCCACCGAGGGGCACGGGCCTCCCTTCGAAACACGAAGGGGTTTTAGGCCATAGTCCACCACGCTGGCCCAATGCGGGTTGGTGGACCGCTCATCTTTCGAAAATGAATTTTCTTGGACAGGCGGGTTTCATCACGATGTTTTCCTTCACCGCTAAGCAAGTGATAATTAGAAATCCGTACATAAATCCGAAAAGACGAATTTAGTGGTACAGGCCCGCACCAGGATTTGAACCCGCGACCTTCCGACCACAAGCCTGACTCATTTCCAACTGGGCTATCACTGCTTCATGTATGGATAAGTTTTCATAATATTGTTCCTATGTCATATGGCTTAGAGTTGAAATTGCATATGGTATGATTCCTTTTGTGAATCACCTAACATTATATCAAGATAATTTACACAGTGATGACTGTTGCTATGACTAACTTTGCATTTTCTCATAAAGGACGAATCTACTTAGTCTAGATTTAGTCTAAAGACTTGACTAAGCCTTATATATGACGGATCAAGATGCTCTGAGATTTTACCATAAATTATAGCACTTTAAAGGAATGTATATCACTATGTCCTTTTGCGACTCTCTTGCCATTTTGAGAATTATAAATAAGTTATAAGTAAACTCGTTATTTGAGGGTACAAGACAAACAAACAGCAAAATCACATACAGCACACACACACATACACAGATAATAATAATAAAAAAAACAATCACTTGAATTTTTTCCATGCTGGCCTGAGAATGAAAGAAAAACTAAGAATATGCCAGCTGCCAACTCTTCCCAGGCATACTGTAGAAGCCAGTATGTGGGATGGGTTTTTCTGTATCGTGAGCGAAAGGCTGACAACATATCACCACTATACTCATGTTCCATCTAATAACCTCTGAGGGTTATGATTGTCAAAAGTGACGTCAAGTGGTTCTCGAACTACATGACGTTCTGCCTACCCAAAAAGGGATTATAAGCGTGAGTGTATGGATTTATGGTGTTGAAAGGGCATTTGGCACCTTAATCTTTAAATGGTTTGAGCTGTAGTTTGACTTTGAACCAATAATGCTAGAGTAAATAGAATTAAAGACCTAAATCTCGACCAAACCGAATAAGCTCTAAACTCATTCAAAACTGCTCAATGAGGGGTTTTCATTTTGACAGTTCTTAAGAAAAAAACAAGTTTCATAATGTTGACAACAGATGGCACTGCACTGGAGTCTTATGGCAATGTCAAGTCAAGTTTAGTTCACACAACGAACACGTAATTTCACTTTTTAAAATCTGTTTTGTTTTTTTGAGAAAACAAAACAATGTTGCAAGACCGAGGGCAATTTCCTATTTCATGGGTTTTTTTTTTGAGAAACTGCGAATATATTGAATATGGTTTTGAAATTGAAATATGGTGTGATGATCTCTACCGGTTATTGCAAGGGGATAGTATCCTTCAGTGAACAGGATGCAATGCGAGTTTTTCCGATTGACAATTTTATGCTGGAAAGGACAATTTTTGCGAAAGCTCGGATCTAGTCTGGCAAGACTGTAATCTACTCTTATCAGCCTGTGACAGTGACTGACTCTTTGCAGTCTGCATTGCATTCGCTTGGTTTGTTGTGTGAGTTTTGTATTTCTGCATTTTGGTGATTTTTCAACGACTTCCTGCTTTTCTCTACTGGCAACATTATCTATATTTTTTTTATTGGTTTTGACATAATACTCGATATGCGCGCCATCTATTGGCGTCATAAGTAATAACTTTTTTTTTTAAATGTCTTCTTGAAAAGCCCTCATTGAATTAATTTGTAATTCAATTAAAGGAGATTTAGCTAATAAAGCTACATAAAAACAAATTCAATGAACAGGCGAGACAAGAATGGCGTTATAGTCACATTAAACATCCTGTTACAAACAATGTAGTTTAAAAGAATGTAGAACCAGAAATCCAGTTTTAACACATTTGATTAAATCTTTCTTTTTGACCTCCAATCTAAATCTTTTTTACGCTTTTTCTATTTTTTTAACATTTACTAAGTTAGGTATCTTGATGCTGGACCCTTTCCTCCCCCTATGACTATACGTAGTATGTAGACGGCCCCTTAATACCTAGTATTTCCCGGATATTCAGAGTATAAATTACAAGGACTCACATTTGGGTTGGTGAGCTTACTAAATCCTCAACCACATTGTTTGCTCTACGCTAGATTATTGTCAAAAGCTAACCCATCATTATAAAGAAGAAAGATTTGATTTATCATTTTTATTATTAGGTATTATTTTAATAATTTTAATATTTTTATGGTGTATTCTAATATTAGAGGGCTCCAGGGGCCAGCACGTCGGGTTGCCCAATTTTTATTGCAAAACTATTCTTATCCCAACTTGTGGTAGCCTGATGTGCGGCACTCTGCACCTGCTTACTTTAAGATTTTGACTTTTGATCTCATTTCAGATCTCATTTGTATGCTTAAGTCTTCGATCAACTATAAAGAACTAGATACACAATCCACAACAAAAAAGTTCCCTCACTAAATGATCACCCACTTGACGTTTTGGGTTGTCTTTTCGTTTAGTAGCATTCGTTCGTTCCGAAAGTAACCATGCCTCAGTGTGCAGTGAAAAATTGTAAAAATCACACCTCCAGAACATTAAAAGAATATGGAATGACATTTTTTAAATAAGTAGTTTTGTAATTATTATATGTGAATTGAAATTATCTTGGTATTTGGCCAAGAAAAGGTTATAAAACATTTTTTTAGTTTAATTTAATAACATTCGGCGAGAGTATAACCCTTTAAATTGAATAGACACTAGCGGAACTTACAAATCCATACCGTTGTATTTCAACATCATTTGTTCGGGTTATGCAGTGACTCTGTTCTAAAACAAATAGAGACGCTTTTTTTTCTATTGTTTTTTTTTTTCATTTTCATCTGTGTTATAAAATTTAAGTGTAAAGAGTACATATATTAATTCTGTTTTCTATACTTACATTAAAGGTATTATGGCAAAACCATTAATCATATAAAATTGAATTAATAAAAAAATTAACGTGTGTGACGTTTACAAACATAAAGTTTTATTGGATTTTTAGTTTTCCTAGAGATCCTGTGCGATGTGGACAGTGGACATACGTGGTCGCACGTCAAAGATGTGAAGATTTTTTCTAGCCGTCGCAAAGTAGTGTCTTTTGCTCCAAGCATTTTTTAGAAAGTGACTCGTATGTCATTACAAAAGGAGTCAAAAGGTTACACAAAACAGCTGCACCTCAAATAGTATGTACCTTTTTATCACTTTTGATTTGGAGTTTCTTGTATTGAATAAAATAAAAAAAATATGTTTCATCTTCAGGACAAAGATGATGACAGCGAAGAAGACAAATGTTTTTTTTTTGAGTTAGTTGCTTTTTTTTAAATAAATTATTACTTGTACTTAAATATCTATTTAGTTTCATAGCTAATTTCCTCTCTTAAATCTCAATAGGTCATTTCTGTTCAAAAAATTATACTAAGTTTTAAATAAGCAAAACATAATATATGTGTAATCGGGAAAGACACAGTTCTTTTCTTTTTTTATAAGTTATTTCATATTTCATAAAAAAATAAGCATAGAATATTAGGTTTATAAGCAATAATTAAGAAGAATGGCGGCGGCTGTGATTATCAATTGTAATGTATATTAATCGTCGATTAATTTGAAATGAATGTGATTTTTTTAATAATAAAAAACCATAAAAACTAACATAAAAGTAAACGGCTGAACCAATTTTGATAAATCATATCTGAAATCCAGCGCAAGAAGAAGCTTTCGAATAAAATAAACTGCACCATTAACATTATCAGTTTAAGAGCTATGATGCTCCTATACATACACAACACAATCAGGGGTTAAAAAGAAAACCACACCATTTCGTAGCATTTTGAATTTGTTAAAAAGTTTGTACGAAGATTTTTTTATGTGAAATCGACCCAACTAATATATTTTTAAAATTAACAAAGGCAACTCCACTCCTCCCATGTTCTACGTGACAGCCAGTGTCATCAAATTGTCTTACGTTATCCTTTGTTCAAAACCAAAAGTGGTATTTTACAAATTAAACAGATTTTATTTTCGACCTTATAATATTACGTTAAGGTTTAAACTAGATTAAAATGTTTGACACTTTAGAACTCTTTCATAATACATGAAGTGGTATACAACTATCTAAGGGCGGATTTCACCATTTGCATTCTGAACCGAGTTCCGCAGAACTTGGTTTAACTAAAACCGAGTTCAAATTTTGATTTGATCTCGATTAACGTCAAACTGATTTCACCGACTTTTTGAAGCTTACTTTTAATCGCGTTTACGAAAACAACGTTTACGTTAAGAGTTTTCATTTCACGCAGAAAAACTAAAGACCGGAAAAGCGAAACGCGTTCATTTTAAAAACCGGTAATGCATTTCTGAGGAACGGAACGCAAATCGACAGAAAAAAATAAGTCACGACTTTATTCCCCACTACCATAGACATAGAAAAAATAAGTTAAATATGTCAGTGCCAAGTCAGTGCCCACTACAGTGCGACAAGGCTCACGCCATTTGATGACATATCGTTGATTGTGTAGTTTTTTGTGCCTATTTAGTGCTTTGATTTCAATAAAAACATGCCAAAAGGGATAATAAGTGGTGTGAGAGGCGTAGCTTTAAAGTGAAAGAGTACAAAATGGAAGAAAAATAATGTGGCTCCCCTATACCTAAAACCATTTGAAATCGTAAATAAGCGAATTGCAGCAGCGATAGGTAAGAAATACCAGAGGAGCTACCTTCTCAGTTTCCCTTACCCGAACTTATAAATTTATATAGGTCGCGCCACGTAAAAAGAACGCTGGAGAACAAACACCCATACTATCACCAAATAGACCAGTAATGCGCAGCTTAACAACCAGCGTTCTTTTTAAGTGGTTTTAAAAAGAACGCTGGCGGTCAAGCAATAAAATTGGCGCGGCCTATAAAGGTGTATGAAATCAAATGTTTTCAAAATATTAAAAGGAAATAACATTTCAGGAGTATCTTGACGAACGATAACAAGGATTGGAAAAGAAATAAAATTGGCGACAACGTCATCTACTAAAATAGTGGCGCCAGGGAAAACAGGAAGACGACGAACAACAAAATTTTGAAGTAATTTAGATATGAAAAAAGAAATATAAAAGAAATAGTAAAGAGGAAAAAAACTAATACTATTGTCCTTGTCTTTGTAAAATATGTAGATTGCTAGACAAAGTTTTGGCAGAGCATAATTTTAATAAAAATAATTGAAAAGAACTTGCGATGTTTTTTTTTATTTACACTTATTTAACCTATCCTATTCTAATAACGCAAAAGTTATAAGAAATAACTCCGCAATCATAACGTCATCGCTCTTGTAAGGTTGCTGTGGCAATGATTATTGGAAATGAATTCTGTACCGAAACCCCTAAACCAATAGCCATAGCTGGAAATTTTCAGGCCATGCACTAGTTACAGCAATGAGGAGAGCATTAGCACTAGCTTTTGAAGATAGCGATGATCTTCTTATCGTGTAGGTATAGTCAAGTGTGTAAAGCGATGATGAAAATGTATTTGTTCGGCGTCCGAGGTGGATACGCATCAGGGAAGAACCATTCGACACCCTTGATGAAAGATTGTTTGGTGTGTGGAAGAAAAGATTTACAGCTATGGCTATTGGTTTAGGGGTTTCAGTACAGAATTCATTTCCAATAATCATTGCCACAGAGCCTTGTCGCACTGTATATTACCCATGGCTGATATAGTATCCCATTCGTGAGAATTAATTACATAACTATCATTAGGAGGCATTGTTTCACCACTTGCAATATTGTGTAAGGTTGCTGTGGCAATGATTATTAGAAATGAATTCTGTACTGAAACCCCTAAACCAATAGCCATAGCTGTAAATCTTTTCTTCCACACACCAAACAATCTTTCATCAAGGGTGTCGAATGGTTCTTCCCTGATGCGTATCCACCTCGGACGCCGAACAAATACATTTTCATCATCGCTTTACACACTTGACTATACCTACACGATAAGAAGATCATCGCTATCTTCAAAAGCTAGTGTTAATGCTCTCCTCATTGCTGTAACTAGTGCATGGCCTGAATGCAAGCCTCCGGAACGTTAAAGGGATTCTCCAATAAAATAAACGCTACACACTCAAAGGCCCACACTAAGGTTTTCCCTTGTGTCGTGGGTCCCTTGGAACACACAAAGACAAACACAAACACCCATGACCCGAGAACAAACATCTGCTTTTTACACAAATGTTTGCCCCGACTGGGGATCGAACCCAGGACCCGCCGATCAAGAGGCAGCGTCACTACCACTCGACCAAACCGGCCGTCAGAGATGACTAGTTATCAGAGTCATCTCTGACATTGATTGAAGTTTGTTTGAACGCGTTTAAATGCGTTAAACGGCCAATATTGGTCGTTCAGAATGTAAAACGCGTTTAGCTATAACTGAGATTAGATTACGTCGGTGAAATCCAAAATGTCAAAACTGATCTCGGTTAAGCGCGTAAACGAGTTTAGCTTCAATTGATCGCGTTTACCTTCAATGGTGAAATCCGCCCTAAGTACGTATTGTAGTTAGGACACTTTTAAATTTCATTTTGTATGGGACTGTGTATCTAGTTTTCTATAGTTGATCGAAGGCTTAAGTAATTAGATTTTAGATATTTCTTAGTTTCTTAAGTTTTTTTTTGTTTAACTTTCGGTACGTTGTTGCCTTACTTGTAAAGAAAATGTTGTGTGTACTTTTAATTGGCAAACATATTTATATATTTCAAACATTACCTATTCATAAGTTTTAATTGTCAAACATTAATATGTCTTGCTGTTAGTATACCTTTAAATAAATAAATAAATAAATAAATAGTTTGTTTGTTTGTTTGCATTGAATAGGCTCCGAAACTACTGGACCGATTTGAAAAATTCCCGTTCCCGTTCCGTTCCCGTGTGCACCTCTACGGTACCTAAGCTACGTCCCTTCCAAATTTCAAGTGCCTATGTTTAGCCGTTTAGGCTGTGCGTTGATATGTCAGTCAGTCAGTCAGTCAGTCAGTCAGTTTCTCCTTTTATATATTTAGATAAACATAAAGTATCGTATAGACAACTCTACAATACTATTTACAGCAAACAACACATCTGCCTGCAATAACAGACACAATGTACAGATCAATTTACATTACATGATGACAAAGTACACATGGTGTAGTTTAAACTTCTATTATTATACTCATACATGTGACACACATATTCGTTCCATAGCTCATTTGGCTTGTTCCTTTTGTGACTGCACCCATGCTGTGCCGTGGGAAACTGTGCATTGCTGTGAAACGTATCAAGCTCTTTATATTTCCTAAGTATTTCAACGAAGAGCTGTGTAGTATCATACAAATTGTCTCCCAATTATATTAAAGTGTTCGTTTTTATAACCTTTAGAGTTCGGATTAATTCACACTCTGTCAAAAAGAATCACTTTCAACTGGACACTGGTTATTAATTTGAGTTTTTTTTATGAAGACCTGGAAAGGTCTGCATTAATACATATAAAGATCCATCTCAATATCTTATGAATTAATCTCTATTTCCCTTCATCATCGCATCACAAACGGATGGAAAAAATCCGCTAATTCTTTTTTGTTGTGTTTACTATTTTCAGAAGAAGGTTCTTATGAAATAAAAAAATAAGAAAGATGAGCGGAACATTAGAAAATTTAAGGAAACAGGACGTCTGTCGGGTCAGCTAGTCATTAATATTTTTACTTAAATCCCTCGCATACAAATATTTACTAGTCTGAATACAAAGTCCAAAAGAAAACTATGAACGAAGCCAAAAGCTATTTCGTAATATTTGTAACAAAAAATTACGTTAACTGTTACCATGTTACGTGTGTTCGACCTTGTCATAAGCTTTTCTTTTACGTCAAAGAAGCTATTTATAACACGTATCGTGCAGTAAAGTGGATCTCACACTTCACAACACTTCGATTATAGGTGGTATAATAGCGTTTGGATTTATAGGCCCGTATTAGAGAAAGAGACTGAAGTTTTGATCTATACTTAAGTATTGATTGTCTCTTACTCTCACCATCAAAAATAAAACGACTGCTACTTAAGTATAGCTCAGAGACTGAGTCGCGTTCTGTAATACATAGAGCAGAATTCCTCGGATTATTTAGAGGGATCATTGGCATATCGGTTAGCACGCTGTACTCGTTCAATCTCCAGTAGACATCGCCAAATTTTAATTGTAACCATCTTCTTTTTTTATAATGAGTTGTGTTAACTCCTGCACCTCAACCTTGACCAAGGTCGTAGATGAGGAAGCTTACCCAGAAAATGCCCAATAAGGCACTGGTACTCCCACGCACCAACGGAATACAGCAAGCTGTTTGGCGTCGGACTTCGGTAGGAGAGTAGTCGCGAACCAGACGGCCCTTTACAGAGCCTACCGCGCCGCACGCAGGGACCATAGGACATCACCTTAGATTAAAAAAAAATTGAGGTGATGTTGCCTAGTATGGATTAATAGGAGGCAGGTCTTATTTGCGTTTCCTTAGTCGCCTCTTACGAACGCCCAAGGAAAGAGCAGGGTGGTTTAGTGTTATTCTCAATCGATCACCACACGGCACTCTCTTTCTGCTAAATCAAAGATAGCGGCTAACCGTAGTGCGAATTGGGTTGAGTACCTTAAATTAGTACGCGAAAACTAAGGATTTGAATCATTTCACGAAACCGAGAAACTTTCACCAAGGAACATAGATCGAAACGTGAAAAAAATTGTCATCTCTTCAGGAGAAGTCAAAAATTTTATTGATTATTTCCCAGTCGGGACAAACATTTGTGTAAAAAGCAGATGTTTGTTCTCGGATCATGGGTGTTTATGTTTGTCGTTTTGTGTGTTCCAAGGGACCCACAACACAAGGGAAAACCTTAATGTGTAGCGTTTATTTGTTTGTTTATTTATATGTTCATTGGGGAAAAAAAAATTTTACAGTTTTTTTTTACATGACAGATTTAAATAACATGACAAATGGAAATACGACACAAAAAGTTAGCTAATCTCTCAAAAGAAATTTCTTCGAGAAACCCGAGCCAAGGAAAATTGAATAGAAAGGCAGATAGAGCGTGCAAAATACGTAATAGCCTACATAAACTATACTAAAAATTAAAACCAATATTGTAGATATAATAAATACATACATATATCAATATAACAAAGATATATAAACACATAATAAACTATATACAAGGCTTTAGGTATCTCTCTTTCAACCTCTCGGGTGGTTAATCAGTCCATGAAACTGAGCAACTTTCCCAAGGAACTAGTTCAAAATACGAAAAAAAAAATTGAGTTCCCATACAAACTTCATCAGCATATAGAGCATTTTGTATGGGAGAATAATTTTTTTTTTCGAATTTTGACCTATGTTCCTTGGGGAAGTTGTTCAGTTTCATGGACTGATTAACCACCCGAGAGGTTGAAAGAGAGATACCTAAAGCCCTGTATAAATAAATAAATAGCTATTGCTCTTTATGGGTAGGAATCATCCCCTAAAGTTTCGCTAACCAATTATAAGTCACCCCAGCCCTTTACGGAATACATGAAGCTCGTAGCCCAGTCGCTGATCTGAACGAATTAGTGAGGTTAAGCACCAATTATAGGGTGACCAAAGTGACAATCAACTGTTCAATTTGTCACCTAATGGGTGACCAATGTGGTAATATACCACGAGCGATTCCGTGCTTCGGAGGGCTACTGTCGATCGACTACAGTTGTTAAACCAAGTCAGAGGACTTAAGGTGGTTTAAAAATTATGACAACAGTCAAGAATTAAATTCTTTAAAATCACGACAACTGAAAACTAAAAAGTCAAGTTCGCCACAGTCTTGATTACATCTACACGAAAAGAAGAAGATGGGATACATTAGTAACTAGGATATAGCATATCATATAACCTTATAAACTTGTAAATCACTGCATCATATCATTCAAGGACAGCAAAATAATTTGTTATAGGAACTGACAGTCAGACACTTTGCGCTTGAATTATTTACTGCTAATTGGCTGGAGACAGCGATCGATAAATTGAAGTTACCTTGCTTGGACATTATTTCTCTATTATCAAGTAACAGTAACGTTTGTGAAATATCCTTGAAACATCATAAAGTGTACCAACACATTTCAAGGTGGTCACATATGGTGTCAATATTACAGACCTATTTTCTATTAGCGCTCAACGTGTGATCAAAGTAACCTTGCATCCACAAAATTATTATTTCTTACCTACTTAAAAGTTTAGTGGAGTTTCACTTCGCCCCGAATCCAATTCGTTTTATTTGTCATGAATATCGTGAAACTCCTAAAATATGACTTCCTTTCTTCCGCGGATATACTATCCTACTAATATTATAAATGCGAATGTTTGTTAGGATGTATAGATGTTTGTTACCTTTTTACGCTTAAGCGGCTGGACCAATTTTGATAAAATGTGATATGGAGGTAGCTGAATACCCTGGATTAATACATAGGCTACATAATTTCCCCAAATCACCACAGGAACGAAGTCTCGGTCGGAAAGCTTATACTTAAATAATTATTACATATAATTTGGAGAAACGAGATTTTCCTTAAGCTATGTGTTTATATCAGTTTATTTCGATGAGACTGATTCATGCTCGCTAAGTTTTGCTGTTTAATTTAATGCAATATCCAAAACAGGTAAATTTGTTGCTTTTAGAGAGAACTGATTCTCTAAATCAATTGGTTAAAAAATGGTCAGTAGCATTGAGGATATCCCACCAACATTATTTATGTTGGTTAAAACTTCGGCCAAAAATAAATTACCTGAAAAACCATTGACGCATTGAAACCTGTCAGCCCGAGACATACAGACGGCTTGACGAATGGAGACTGTTGCTACCGGACACTTTGTTATTTTCTCATCGTATTTGTGGAGCTCAGAACGACCGTCATCCGTCACGAGTCACGAGTTCACATATTTTGGGTTTTTTGTAGTTCATTAGTTTTGTCTGAAACTGATTTTTGTTTGTTTGATAACGACAATGCGCCTCTAGGTTGTTTTATTTAAAGCGTTATTGGAGGAGAGTCTTAAATATGGTTCATGTTTATTGCACCAACGTCTTTTTCTTAGATCCCGAGGATTGGACTGAGCGTTTTGCGCACTGCTAAGGAATGGATTTTCTGTCTGCGTCTGCATATAACCTATATATCTTTGAAGTTAGAATGAATAGGGCTTCTTCTAGGTGAGTTGGCTAATTCTTCGACCACGTTTTGACCCTGAGCTAGATTATGGTCAAGTGTAAACTCATTCGTTATAAAATAGAAAAATCTTCCTGAGGAAACCTTTACATTCAGCAGACCGAATAAGTACATAAAAGATCAAATCGGGGAACTTGGCCCCCTAGAGATTCAGGGAAGCTAGATTCCACTCTAGTATAATTACATGACCAACAAACTCCGAATCATGGTCAAGCGCACCCCGAATCTGAAACTTTTAAAAAGCGCTGGGTAGAAAACGAGGTCAGAGTAAAAGAATAAATTGCATCTGCAATGCTACAAGCCCTTTGGTGGTTTGAAAACTCTGACACCAGGGAGTCCACCACATACTTGAAAATGTTTAAAGAGGAATTACGTCTTAAAGTCTCAACAGCATTGATAGACGCGTTTTATGCACAAGAAGAAAATACACCATATACACCAAATGTCTATACAAATCACATTCTATCGAAAGTGGTTGCTCTCTGGCGTGTATCGACCGCCTATTTCAGTAGCAAAGTGACAGCGACGAGTGAAACCAAGTTCTAAAACTGGCGAGTAGAGACAAGGAGACATATGTCTATTTCGAATGTTGCCTTTTAAGGATAGCGCAGGAGAGGGCCCGGAATAGGGACTGAGTAGAATAGGGTTGACGTTCTGCAAATAAAAGCAAAAGAAAAAGTTTTAAAAAAAAGTAGTGAGAAGGGCCAACTACATACCGGGAAACCATTATACTAGCTGACAAAACTGTCATCAATGCAATTTCAAACACGAGTTTCATTTTCATAAGTCCTATTAAGCAATAAGGCGCTGAATGTAAACCATGGACTCAAAATGAGTGGGGCTCCTAATCGCGAAAGGTCTGATGGCAATTGGTCTCCATGCCGGATTATGTCATCGATTCTAATAAATACGTTATGTGATCAAGTGGGTTCTGAATCAATACAAAGTGCTAGAAGAATGATGTTATAACCATTTAATTCTCTGCCAAATACCTTCTTCAATGACAACTATATCAGGTACGACCAGTGTACGGCAACCCTGATATGCACAATATCGACCTTTACGTATGTTAACAATAGCTTTTCTCGAAAGAACCTCTAAACTTACCAGATCTGTGCAACACATTTCTTTAAGTATTTTAAAAATGCAATAATCTAGATTGTAATGTTGTAAGCAGCCCTGGTGATAGCCCAATTGGTTGGTAATGAGCCAGACTTGTAATCCGAAGGTCGCGGGTTCAAATCCTGGTGCGGGCTTGTACCACTAAATTCGTCTTTTCGGAATTATGTACGGATTTCTAAATATCACTTGCTCAACGGTGAAGGAAAACATCGTGATGAAACCCGCCCGTCCAAGAAAATTCATTTTCTAAAGACAAGCGGCCCACCAACCCGCATTGGGCCAGCTTGGTGGACTATGGCCTAAATCCCCTTAGTGTTTCGAAGGGAGGCCCGTGCCCCTCGGTGGGGACGTATATGGGCTGGTAAGAAGAAGCAGCCCTGGACACTGCAAATAAATCCGGCGCAAGCGACGCGGACGCTGCATTTAGCGCACAGACACAATCCTGTGAAAATACATAAATACTGTCAAGAGCTTACAAAGACTTGTTAGTTTCGCTCTTATCTCCAAGAAACAAGGTCGCTTTAGTCCAACTTTATGTGTTCCTGGTTGTAAGTATTCGCAGATCACGACGACTGTTGCTACGCGGCTATATTATGCGCCTGCGACGATGTGTAATCGTATTATCATAACACTGCTAAAAACTGGCGCTGACGGATCGCGGTCTGATAATATTTACATTTTGAGTTTCAAGCAATGCAACTTGTTGTTAATATTGGCGGAATCACGACAGCAGAAGCCATTTGGCGAAAAAACTGATTATTTATATCCTTCCATTTTCCGACCCTTCAGGGTTAAACACGCCTTTGCAATTAGCTATGTTTCTTTTGTTTTAGTCTGTAAGAGTTTGTAAGAGTTTACATACTTAAATACATACCCTTCATTCCACGAAGGAGAAGGACCTAATCGAAAATGAATTAGGAAATCTTTACATTGATCTACATAAAAAATACACACATCAACGCGGGCTAGGGATATTGCACGATTTTTCATACAAAAGAGGCCTCCGTACCATGCTTGTTTTAGAAGCTATAAAAACATACTCGAGATACATGGAGGGCTACAATTTTCAGGCGAGCAAGTGCTAAACTTTAATTTTTAATTCTAGTCAATAAATTTTGTCTTACTTGAAATTTGTGAAAACATGACGGAAACGAAATCGAAAATGCACTTTTTGCCTGCTTTTTGTATGAAAATGGTCGAATTTACGCATTTTTTTTTTCATTTTCGTCACGTTTTCACAAATTTCAAGTAAAACAAAATTTATTGACTAGGATTGAAAATTCAGGTTTAGTACTTACTCGTCTGAAAATTATAGCCCTCCATGTATCTCGAGTATGCTATTATAGCCTCTCAAACAGACCTCTTTATATGGAAAGACGAAATTTGTTGAGAATTTTGTACAGATTTCGTGGGAAAAGTTATTCAGTTTCATGGGGAGAATCGCGTCACCCCAATAAAGTACGGAATCAAAATAAATAATTAATAATAATAAACGCTATACACTCAAATGCCCATACTAAGGTTTTCCCTTGTGTCGTGGGTCCCTTGGAACACATACAAAGACAGACACGGACACCCATGACCCGAGAACAAACATCTGCTTTTTACACAAATATTTGCCCCGACCGGGAATCGAACCCAGGACCCGCCGATCAAGAGGCATTGCCACTACCACTCGACCAAACTGGCCGTCAAGAATGTTGCAGCAATGACAACATTAATTTAAAGCATATGCTAGATAATCAACGGGAAGCGGATTCACTTCCCGGCCCGCGTCATGATCTCAAGTACCGTTCGAGACAAATTCCCCTTTCCCGCCTATTATTCATCTCATTCCAGTTATGTCTCAAAATGTTCTGTGACTGAGACTCCGCGGATGCTAGTTTGGGTTATTCTACAGTTTAAATAGCTTCATTTTTTTTAATCTGTATTTTATTGTTTCTACTTTTCCAACCCTTGTTTTATATTGGACGTCAACTGTGATTGTCGATCACCAGCATCCTATGGTGATTTTAAACCGAATTTAACTAGCTATTTTACATATGCAGGTTGGGGAACCGCATGCCCTTTCGAAATATTCTCAGACTTGCGGGTTTCATCACCATGTTTTCGTTCACCGCTGAGCAAGTGATAATTAACGAAAAATCTAATATTCGTATTAGATTTATCTTCTTCTATCTAAATATATGGGTGAAAATCAAAAAAAGTGACCAATTCGATAGCAAAATTTGTCCACCCCCGATATTTTGTAATAAAATCAATGTAAACTATATAAAAAGTACATATTATAGTAGGTTGGTATATTGTTTAGCTATATTATTGAGTTTTATGTATTATTTACGTATTTAACAAATTATATATATTTTTTATCAAACCAAGTCGGACAGCCTCCATACAAAATAATTATGTCCACTTCACGGGCGAGGTTACAAAAACCACCACAATAAATAAAGCGGATACAGTATAAAACTATTATTTTATTTTTTGTATAGACTTAGTTAATTGCCATTGATTTTGTAAATTTTATATTATTTACAATTATTTTTCACATAAAATAGGGGGTCAAAAACCATGTCCATGATTTTGTTCTTTTTTGTTGTTATATTTTGTAACTGAAGAAATTGGTATAATTTGAAATTATGAAATGGCAACACTCAATTTCGAAAGAGCCAATGACAGGCAAGAAACCAACAAGCGTCGGCCATTTTGATCTCGAGTCAAAAAAGTGCGTCCACGCGTGAGTGTTTTTGTTCAAGGAAAATTCCAATTTGAATTCTTCAGCTTTGTGGTGTACTTAAAACAAAGCAGGTAAGTAAGTACTTTTATTCCATCCATGATTTAGATAGCTTATTGTAAACCTTTATCGAAATGCAAGCCGGTTAGATCTCATTGACATACCTGTTCAGTCAAAAAATTTTAGGTTACCTGGAAACATTGGTGGGATTTCCTTTTTGTAACAATTTTTTAGATTTTTTGATCCCGTTACAAAAAGGAAGTTACAAAAAAGAAGTAAAGCCGTAGTCACATTGCAGATTTTATGATTATTGCTGTGTAATGTATAAATTAAATACCTACAGAAATTATATATTCTTTAACAAACATGTTTATATTTATATTATTTTAAGTGGCAAATATTGTTTTATGTTATGTAAATATGTTATGTAGCCAGTATTGTTTTTAAAAAACTGAAAAACGTTGGCTCCACGTATGTTACAAAACTATAACAGTCATTTTTATGTTACTATATACCTTTTTTTAAGTTTAATAATTGTTCTGGTCATAGAATAACTTATTTGAGGTAGGTCAGGTCACTTTCTAAAATTTGAACTGTAAATTTATGATTTCTTATATTTATATCCTGTCAAAGAGAAACAAGTAAAATTTTACGCGAAGACAGCGTGTAACTTCTAGAAAGTGACAGGACTGGCATTACATAAGGTACAACCAGCTGTTATTTTTTTGTATGGTTGATTTGTTTCCAATAATTATACTATCTGAGACTAATATGCTCTAACTCATAATATTGTTGGAACTGATATTACGGTTTGATCTCTTTTTGTTCCTGACACGAAAATTTAATGTTCCTTGTGATCTCCTTATTTAAGTAATAAAACAATTAGTAAAAAATAAAATGTTTTATTGAGCAACATTTAATACTTCATCAAACAAATGGACAAGACACACACATACATAAAAATAATATCACTTACAGGTACCACACATTATCTGTAAATAAAATCTCTCACAGCTTACATGTGGAAATAAGATCGCATAAATAAAATAAAGCAGTTAGGTAGCGTAATATACATCAAATAGCCTCAAAACTTATATTTTTTGGTTTTGTGGACACTTCCGTATCAGTTTCTTGTACGCTGTCCCTTGCACCCCATTAAGGTATATAATAATTATATATATCTTTCATTCTATATATTATACATATACATCCTATCCGTAATAAAATAAAACAGATGCATTGTGATAAAGCCCTTATACTTCCTTTTTGTTTCTTTTTTGTAACGCTTTTCTTTTTGGTAACATTATCCTTTTTGTTTCCTTTTTGTCGAATTGGTCACTTTTTTTGATTTTCACCCATAAAAGGAGAAACTGACTGACTGACTGACATATCAACGCACAGCCTAAACGGCTAAACGTAGGCACTTGAAATTTGGAAGGGACGTAGCATAGAGGTGCACTAAGAAAGGAATTCCCGAAATTCCCACGGGAACGGTAATTATCGGAAAAATCCTTTTGTATGAAAAATCTAAACCGCTTAAGTTAGACGCTTGAAATTTGTCATGCAGGTACCTTAGTAAACTTAAAACTTAGTTGCAACAGGATATTGCAAAATTCCCACGGGAACGGGAGTTAGCGGGAAAAAACTTTTGTATGTAAAAATCTAAATCTTAAACTAAATCAATGGACCGTCAATAAAGTGTAATCTGTTCAAAAGAAAAAATTAACACGCAAACGAAGTTGCGGGCATCAGCTAGTAAATTATAAAAAGCAATGTAACTCTTCCACCAGCTCGTCACTATCAATGAAGACTCTCCCTGGTATAGTCTCCACTAACGGATGCAGACCTTATATGCAGTAAACGTCACTGTCATAATGCGTCCCAGCCAATTACAGTCGTGGGTAAGCAGGGATAAGCTGAGGATATTAACGTCTATATTGATGAAGACAGATTTGAAGTATGTGTTGATCTCTATAACTTTCCAGGGAAAGTTATAGAGATCAACACATGAAGAGTATAAAATTGGTTAACAGTGCTTAATAAGTAATAGCAATATTAAATATAATAAGACAAGGGCACGGACATAAAATCCGTAGACGCATAATAGAATAAAAAATAAAAAACTTTGCAGGGCATTCTTTCTGTTGGCGTCTACAGAGATTTTATACAGCAGCGTCTTTTCCGCGCAACTAGTTAAAATACAGTACAGTGCTATACAACGCAGCAAAGCAATACAGTACAATACGATACAATACAAGGAGTACGATACAATGCGATACAGACAATACTGAAATAAGAAGAAATAGCATCAAAAAGCCACCTAATTGTTTTCACATTTAATTTTTACTTCCTAGAACAAGATTATCAACAATTGATTTCTAAAAATTTTCCACACAATCACGCCTATTATCCCCTTCCGGGTAGGCAAAACGTCATGTCGTTATAGAACCACTTGACACCACATTTAATATTCATTAATAGAACATGGATATAGTGGTGATAGGTGGCGATAGGTGATAGCTTTTTGCCCACAATACAGCGCTGCTAAAACCCGTTGGGCCCTCAGTATTATGCCTAGGAAAAGGCAGTTGGCACATTCTACGTTTTAGTTTACTCCTGGACTGCAGCGTGGAAATAATAACAATTATCAATTCATTTCTTAATTATATGTATATTACTTATTCCAACAAAGGGTCAATTTCCCAACACGTCGATTTTTTTTGGACAGTTTCAAAATCGTTTTTGCTGCTTTCTTAGGTCTCCGAGTTAATTAGCGTATGAATATTTTAACTGGAACATTAAAACATATAAAAGTAGCTAGCAAATAAATCAACAGTCAGTAATAACAGAATAACCGTTTATTACCCTGCAAGACATCAAAAGATCTTTTGATCTGAAACTGCAGGAGTGCTAAAATAGTCTTGAGTAGTCTGAATACCTGCTAGAGTTTTGACTGGCTCTATATAATGTCAGATAGATTACTAATACTGGAATAGGTACTTAGGGGACTATACTGCTAGGCTAGGGTTGCTGAATTAAGAATCGTAATAGATTCCAGCATCGTTTTCTTAGACCATATTTTAAAAGTTTTTTTTTTTCATTATTCCCAGTTTGTATCTTACTTTTTATTTTATCGAACACCTCTTTTTTCGATTTTTCACAGGTCCGCTTTCAGTGATTTCTTTTCCGAAATAAGCGGTAGCAAGTTATCTTTTTGTACTCACTTTCTTGTAATTTGTCCCATATATTTATGCAATAAAGCTTACTAGGGATTCTAAAATTGCTTTCTCTTTGTATGAAACAAAGTCGCTATGAACGCTTGTATGATCGAGTCCAAATCAACCATTTTTCTGTTAGAATCGCAGCAAAATCCGTTGCATAGCAAGATTTTAATGCGATTTTCACTATTTTCCTCCATCGAAATTATTCAAGATCATTTTAATATATATTTCTCGAGTTAGGTTCATTTCCGTAATGAGACTTTTGTCTCATGAGATTGAAGTCTCATTGCGTATGCTAGGGCAGCGGAAAAGTATATGCATAGCATAGTAATGTGCATATACTGCATAGGTAATATGCATAGGTGAAACGGAGGCAAGTCTCTAGTTATTATACAAAAACATTACGAAACCATGGGGGTTCTCCTGTATCGTGGGCGGAAAGATGACAACCTTTATACTCATTTTTATCTAATAACCCTCAGAATGTATATGTTAAAACGTTTTGTGTAAACCATATGATGCTCTGCCTACCATGTGAGGGATTACAAGCGTGAGTGTATGATTGGATGGATTATGAAACTGTATAGTTTCCGTATTTCGTAGGGGAAGCTAAACTGTTTTAAACCAAGCCACAGATCATAAGGCGATTTGAAACTCTGAAACCAGAGTTAATCCGTAAAACAGTACGCGACTCAAACTCTGATCTATACTTAAGGCGACTACAGCACCCGATAAAGGCAGCACACATAGGAATAGTGCCATCTCCGTCTCTCAACAGGCCTGGGCCGGCAGTGCGAACAGTGTCGATACACGGAGTTTACGGACTATGAAAGCGTGCGTGCGTAAAAACATGTTCGAAAGTTAGAAAAATGAGATTTATGGAAAGGTAACAGCTTAAATCGAAAAATGCGTTAACTACTTATCGAGAGTGTTCAATCACGAACATTTTGATAGCAAATTCAAGTTCCTGTGTGCATTTTACTATCGTTTTTACAGCTTGAAAGATACACAATATTGGTATTTAGAGGTGACTTTGTGAGCTTTTTCTATCGAACCAAAAGTGCTGAATCATGTTTTCAACAAACTACTTATCTAGTTTATGTCCTGAATATTACCGTAGTATTTTTTTCTTCTATTTAATGCAGTGCGTCATGCTTATCTACGCATCATAAAATCGTAATTTAGGTGCTGTAGTCGCCTTAAGCAGCAGTGATTTTTGTGATTTTGATAGTGAGAGAAAGAGACGATTAATACTTAAGTATAGACCAAGACTTGATCTTCCTTCTGTAATACGGGCCTCAGTCAAGCAATTTAACTCAAATTCGCCATCATTGATCAATAAAAAAAAAAAAAAAAAAACGCTACACACTCAAAGGCCCACACTAAGGTTTTCCCTTGTGTCGTGGGTCCCTTGGAACACACATAAAGACAAACACAAAAACCCATGACCCGAGAACAAACATCTGCTTTTTACACAAATGTTTGCCCCGACTGGGGATCGAACCCAGGACCCGCCGATCAAGAGGCAGCGTCACTACCACTCGACCAAACCGGCCGTCACGACCCGATCACCCTTCACGATAAGGTACTCGTACAAAATATTTAGCGTTGTTTCATAGCCCTAAGTGAGGTGGGGTTAATGCACCGTTCGTCGCGTGCGCACTGAAATAGGCTGTCTCTATGTGCTGGATAACTTTGATCGCTATAGTTAAATTTAACTAAAGATTTCTGCGTGGTACCGGAATTTTCGTGCCTCTTGAATCTTTGAAACCCACGACAAAAAAGAGGGGTGTTGTACCCGTAAGTTTGATGTGCGTATCAGTGTGTCTGTCTGTGGCATCGTAGCTCTTAAACGACTAGATCGATTTCGATGCGGTTTTTTAAGTTAGCTGATGTAATCAAAATTGTTCTAAACTATATTTGATCAAAATTGGGTTTTACCAGCCCATAATACGTCCCCACCGAGGGGCACGGGCCTCCCTTCGAAACACGAAGGGGATTCAAACCATAGTCCACTACGCTGGCCCAATGCGGGTTGGTGGACCGCTCGTCTATCGAAAGGAATTTTCTTGGACGGGCGGGTTTCATCACGATGTTTTCCTTCACCGTTAAGCAAGTGATAATTAGAAATCCGTACATAAATCCGAAAAGACAAATTTAGTGGTACAGGCCCGCACCAGGATTTGAACCCGCGACCTTCGGATTACAAGTCTGGCTCATTACCAACTGGGCTATCACCGCATAGAGTATATGCCTAGTGTACATTAATCTGACTAAAGTTCCAGAACAGTTCTTCTAGCTTAATAAATGTCTACTTTTCGTGAATATCCAGCAAACTTCTGTATAAGAGTCTGTTACGATTGTTTTTACCAAAGTTAGCTGTACTAGAGGGTAATTTCATACTTAAAGAGGAATAAAGTAGTTATAACAGCTGTCTTAATTTCTGATAAGTGACTACATTCTTCATAACAGAAATAACACCCTACTTTATACAGCAGCTGAATTTCTGTCAAGATGTGGTCTGTAATACAGCTAAAAGAGAACAGAACCTCTATTATCCAGTATCATGCTTGATAATTGAATTTTATACCTGTATTATACAAAAAGTTACACAAACTCTTGAGTAACAAGTCTGTTCATTATGATTATTCAGCTTTTAGAAATAAAATCGGCACTTTACAAAACTAACTCAGCTAATAGCAAGATTATAGCAAAAAATAAAGTTTATACAGCACTTTGCAATACACACAGCTTCTATACAAAAATAATAAAGCTTAACCTCATATAAGGTTACATTGTTGACCAGTTATCTGACTTGTGTGCTGCCTGGGTAAGAGGAATATATTTATTTAATTTCTTAAATCTAAATAATATCTGTCTTCCATCTCTGCGACAATCGATATTGTACGCAACGTCGTACAATAACCGTTATCATATCAAATTATCAGTTCATTTTCGATTCGATTGACGCACTTATAAAACTGCATTGTCGTCATTCGATATCAATCGGAATTGATTTGTTCAACAACCGCTTGGTCATAATAATAAGCGAATCCTATAATAGCTTCCTTTTGTGCATGGAGTATTGTAGCCACCTTTGGGATGGTTCGGCCAAATACCAACTAGCTGCACTAGACTCGGTGGATCGCAGAGCCAGGAGGCTCATTGGGGATAAAAAGCTGGTTAAGGATAAGCTCCAAAGCCTAGCTCATAGACGCAAAGTAGCTTGCCTATGTGTTTTTTATAAGATGTACTTCGGGGAGTGTGCTCAAGGAGCTGCATGAGCTCATTCCGCCTGCCCCTTTCTTCCATCGGACGTCCAGACGCACTACAGGGTATCACCCTTATCTTGTCGAGATCCCTCGGATACGTACTGAGCGCTTTTCTTCATCTTTTGTATTGCGCACTGCCAAGGAGTGGAATTCTCTGCCGGCGTCTGTATTTCCGAGCTCATACAACCCGAATATCTTTAAAGTACGAGTGAATAGGCTTCTTCTGGGTGAGCTCGCTACATCCTCGACCGCATCTTTGCCCTGAGCTAGATTGTGGTCAAGAGCGAACCCATTCTTAATAAAAATATAAAATAAAAAAAATAGCTACAGATAGGAAAAAATCCCAATTTACCAGGTGAAAAAGTGGTGTGATAGCCACTTAGTTAAAAAACCAGTCTTGTACAGGAAGGTTGCGAGTTAGAAATTTCGAATCCTGCTACAGTGCTTATTTTCTTATATTGTGGTTCGGCAAATTTCATATTTTATATTGTGACTAGTTGTAAACGGCGGCTGAACCAATTTTGATCAAATATTGCTAAGAACAATCTCGATTACATCAGCTTTCAAACAACAAAAAAAACGCATCGAAGTCGGTCTATTCGTTTAGGAGCTACGATGGTACAGACAGACACACAGGCACACGTCAAACTTATAACACTCCTCAAAATTTTTGTCGGGGTTTAAAAAATAAAACAGTTGAGTCAGCACAACATTTTTTAATAAAACAAACTTTCTAAAATTGTCCCTAGATATTTGAACGCGAAAGTTTGTATGTATGGATGTATACAGGTTGAAAAAGAACCTCCTAGCTTTATTGAAAATCCTGAACCAGTATCACTTACAGAACACTTTTTTCTTTGTTTTTTTTTTAAAAAAAATATCGGTGGATTTTTTTTTTCCTTAACGTAGACACTACTCGGGTGCACCCCCCGAGCGCTTCCCGCACCCCTCGCGTGCCTGGTGTAGGAGTAATGTCTACGTTTAGGCAAAAAATGAACTATTCCCATTGAAAATATATGAAAAAAAAAAAAAATTTATAAATGTGATACTGAGTGATACTGGTTCAGGATTTTGTATATAGTTAAGTAGGAGGTTTTTTTTCACCCAGTAGATTGATGTCTGGATGTTTGTTACTCTTTCACGCTCAAACAGCTGGATCTATTTTGATAAAATTTGGTATGGAGGTAGCTGGTAGCCTGTATTAACACATAGGCTACATAATTTTTCCAAATTCCCACGGGAACACAGTCGCGGGCGGAAAGCTAGTAATTTCTAATTCAAAAACACGATAGCAGACGTCGTTAGATCGGTTTTAGTTTGCGAGTGATATCGTCACGGTGCGGTACGGTCGGGGGTTGGGCAGGTGCCAACTATGCAAATGGACAGACAAACAACACTATTGGCTATTCTAAAATGTTGTTTTGTATGTTGTTTTTTATTCAGCGCCTGTTACTTTGTAAAAAATAATTTTACTTATCTAATTTTATTTATAGGTTTGTTTAGACCAGTGTTTTTCAATCTTTTTGAATTCGCGACCCCTTTGGATCTTATAAAGTTCTGGCGACCCCCTCAGGTCCCTCCTTTTAGGCTAAATCTATGTACTACTTCAGAGATTTTAAAACATAATAAAATAATTTTCCGCGGGGAAGACGCGGAAAGCGTTGAAATTGTATTATTTTAGTGTAAGTACTCGTAAGATTTATACATTATTGTCTTTTTCTTTTACCTGTGACCCCCGAGTAAGGCTTCACGACCCCCGCCTGGGGATCGCAACCCACAGTTTGAAAAACACTGGTTTAGACAAAAAACTTTTTTTTTAAATTACTATTTCAAACGGAATCTTTTTCATAATTTCGTAGCTTTTTAAATGTTGCTTTTTCCTTTTAAACTACGCTCAAACTGAAACATTTATTAAAAAAGGGTTTTTTCTTTCAAAATGAAGACTTTTTTAATGAAATATTGTATCAATGATAAGACTTCCGTAATACATTTTTGAAGTCTAGTCCATATAGAGGCTGTTTTGCTCCTATTTCCTATACGTTTGTCCAACACGGAGAGAAAAATGGGAATACAAGACTAGTATCAGAACGTATTGTTATCACAGAAATTATTGCCTAAACCATAATTTTCTTAGCATCTACTACAATTCTAGTAATGGCTATGTACAAATAGTTAAAATTACTACAAATAATGTAACTTTTATATCTGGCTGTCTCCTATAGCCATTGTTAAAGGTTAATGCATATTATAGCACAAGATTTTTGTTGCTTTACGAAAAAAAAATTCTCCGTGAACTCCTATTTTATGTAGACATAATTGAGTATTCTGTGACCTAATATACCTTCATAATTTAAACAGTGAACTTAATTATACCGATTGCACAAAGCGAACCTTTGTCTGTCGGAAGTTGTACCACTAACCTCTGGCTTAAGTATAGGGTTATACTTTATCTGAGAAATGCTTCCTTCGCTTCGTGTCGATGACGATTAATTCTTCTCCTGGAGGACAAGATCAGAGTCACATTCAGAGCGATTGTTCTAAAATGTATATGGGATTGAAATATTGACCCCATATAAGTATTGTTTACTAGCTTTCCGCCCGAGACATCGTTCCCGTGGGAATTTGGGAAAATTATGTAACCTATGTGTTAATCCAGGGTGTCAGCTACCTCCATACCAAATTATATCAAAATTAGTGCAGCCGCTTGAGCGAGAAAGAGTAACAAACGTCCCTACATACAAACTTTCACGTTCATAATATTAGTAAGGCTTGCAAATTTACTTAAACTAATTATTTTTTTGTGCACCACACATCATCATTACAAAGTCATTGATCCTTTTATCTATACTCGTCAATGTAGCCATTCCATGTAGGTGCAAGTCCAGTATATTATCTAGTACTTGTATAGGAAATCTAGACCAGACTTGCAGGATGCCTAGCCCACGCTCAGCGAGACAGGAAGCTGGGGCATTCAGTTTAGTTATTTATTGCAGTACTTAAAGTACGTTAGTTTATTGTACTTATTTATAGCAAGCGGATTAGACGCCTATTCAATGCGCGGGAAGATAGGTAAATAAAGTTTAATTTAATGTTTCCTTTCCTATTCTAGTCTAGTTTTATACTGTCGTGAAAAATAGGCAGATTAGGAATTTCGCTTAACAAATTAGCATGACAAGAATACAGGCAAGAGAGCATCACCTTTAAGATCTAAATAAAAACCCCACTGCTTTGTTGGTAGGAAGTAAAAACGCACAGAAAAGAGACGAACATAAAAACAAATTCATACAGCGCTGCTACTAGACAAATAGCAGAATATCTCTGGCCATTGTCAGAGGGGTGTTACATAAAAAACCTCCTTAGAGTCACGGCCGGCGTAAACCAGTGCCGAATTTGGCCAGGGTCTAGGGGCGGCGAAAGTTTTGTGGCCGCATCTTTCAGAGGCCACTCAATTTAGTACAATAAAATATAACTTGCCGCTTAACACCCGCTATGATATTTCCTCTCTCAAATTCTTCCCTAAGGTTGCCTGGAAGAAATCGCTTAAAGCGATAAGGCCGCCTTATTGTATATGCCTTGGGTTTATGTAAATTTATTGTTATTTTTTTAGTTATTTTTCTGTTTGTGTGTACAATAAAGTATATTTGATTTGATTTGATTTAACTTATTCCTAGATACGTAAATTCATGTGAGCGTCTCGTCACGAGCGGGCGACGACGCCATCACTCCATGATTGTTTAACATATTTATCCATTCCTTTCCACTTGACATTTTTCTCTTACAAATAAATGCTTAGGTAAACAGATACGAGGAAGAATAGGGGTGGCAAAAACTGAGTTTACTAATGAAATCATGAAATGAGTGGCTATCGACGAGATCTTAGTATTGAGGATACTGGGATAACGTCAGCCCATCATCCTAAGTACGGCTTCCTTAATGTAGTGTCTCTAAGATTTGGCACAGTAGGAGTACTATTTACATAGTATTTTTTCGATAGCTCTATACATTTTCGTGTACGAGAGGTGAGGATACGTTCTGAGATACACATAATTTGCCGGTGAGGCTACCAGGCCTCACCGATACCTATATTTATCTCTGAACGTATTGAAGTACTAATTATTTCCTCGTAGTAGTAATTGGTGCCATTTTAGGTACTATTTATTGGTATTTGTGAAAACATTGATTTCCATGGTGAAATTTCTAGGCTGACTACTCTTTAGAAAAGCATAAATCTGGCACTGCCGTGACGTGAAAATTTCTTATTGAACTCGGACATAAAACGGTGACAATTAAAAGACAGTCGCTAAGCCGGCTGACCTCGGATCAGCGCCGTATTATCGCCTGGCCACTGCCAATGCCACAACATTTGGCATCATAAAATACTTAAATCTTCGAGCCATGTAAACAACGTATTTTTACGCCATCATTATTTATGACAGAATTACCCAGGTAAAGGACTGGCACGAATTTAACATCTGATCGCGAAGTTGCTAAAAATCGGTCTCGGGCACCAAGACCGAATGACCTGAATGAATGGATGAATGAATGAATGACCTGAATGGTTCTGATATCGTTAGTGATAAAATCCGTTGTAATTTTTTTTTAAATAACTATTGGACTCACTACACCTTGACCTGGTTCTTGGAATTAGGCTGGGGCCTAGTAGTGTTTTGAGACATTCATAAAATGAAAATCTGTGTTGTAACTAACACATTCTTTTAAACATTTATCTAATAGTATTTCAGTTTTTTTTTCTTTTTTTAATCTTCCGAGTGGTGTGTTATGATTTTTTTTCTCTGAAGTGATGTTAGCAATTTGTGAAGTAAGTATTTTTTTAATTTTTTTGAGATTTTTGCTGCGACAAATATAGCTTACCTGCTTAGCTACAATTTTGTTACTTTTTTTTCAGTTTACTGATTGTTCACTCTTCAGTCAAAGTAATTTCGACCACTTCATATAATTTAAAAAATTCAAAATCTATTATTGAAAATCACATGGTAAAAGATAACTTTCAAAACAATATGAAATGCCAGTCTGTAATCGGCCTTATGGATGCCATCATTTATTAAAATTAATATCTAAAGCCATTTAATTCAGACTTAAACAAAACGAAACGTCTATCATGACAAAAATCACATTCAAAATCTTTTCCTTCTCCAGAGAAGGCGTAAGTGACTGCGGCAACGCTTGCGCCCCTCCTGCTTCGGAGCCGCGAGCGCCGCCCTCCCCTGCCGCCGAACCTGACGAGCCCATGATAGACCTGCCGCCAGAACCCGCGCTTGATGATGGCGCCGGCGACGGGGAAGACTGATAACCTGCAGGGCTATTGTGAGGGCCTAGCCACAGCTTTGGGCGGTGCCGGTGGCGGCAAGCGATTTTCGACTTTATTTGCTAAGCGTAGAAGCCAAGAATCGCTGCCGTCCCGTCGTTACCTTCGCTCTGAGCTGTTGTCGGGCCGTGAAGGGGCTCGTAGAAACTGAATTCTGGTACCTTTTTGTTTTTTCTAAGAGCACCTTATGATAAACTACTGGCGTAAGAAAATTTTCAAGGAGCTGAATAAGTAAGTCCGCGAAACTTTCTCTAATACTTATCGATACAAAAAAAAACATGATTGAGTTTATTTTTATCTTTCGGCATGTTCCTTGTAGAAAATTGTCTATTGTAAATTGATGTGAATCTTATATGTATAAAATACTAGTTTTCCGCCCGCGGCACCGCCCGCGTCCTAATTTTTTTTAAAATAAAAAGTATCCTATAAACCTCACGGAGCCCGAGACCTTTCCAACGAATGCAAAACCGTGGAAATCGGTTCGTGCGTTCTGGAGTTATAGCGTCAGGAAGGAAAACCCGACTTATTTTTATATAGTAGATTATTCGCATTAGAATATCTTCGTAATGTCAATCGTACCTAGTCTATTAACGCCTGTGGTTTATCCTACATAATAGTTCTGTTAAACTGACTATCTTTTGTATCTTGATGCCTTTTTCACTGAAAACCTAGCTAACAACAAGGTTTTCCATCTTCATTTGTTTTAAGGGTTACCAGAAACAAAAATAAGGAATTCCGATTTATGGAAAATCTAACATAATTCTCAATTTATCCCAAACATGTTATTTTTGCAGTTACAGATGTCTGTGTTGTTATACAGGGCTTTAGGTATCTCTCTTTCAGCTTATCGGGTCCATGAAACTGAACAACTTTCCATGAAACTCCATGAAACTGAACAACTTTCCCAAGGAACAGTCCATACAGTCCATGAAACTGAACAACTTTCCCAAGGAACATAGGTCAAAATACTAAAAAAAAATTTGAGTTCCCTTACAAACTTCATCAGTTTATAGCGCATTTTGTATCGGAGATCAAAATTTTTTTTTAGTATTTTGACCTATGTTTTTTGGGGAAGTTGTTAAGTTTCATGGACTGATTAACCACCCGAGAGGTTGAAAGAGAGATACCTAAAGCCCTGTATAGGTAACCCTTCAAACACGCTTAATTTTTTGAGCAACCCTAACTGTACAGATTAGAACTTATTTGGGTAAAACTAAGTCCCGTATTACAGAAGGAGACCCAAGTCTTTATCTTTTTTTTTAAATTATAAAATGGGTTAACTCTTGACCTCAATCTTGACCAAGGTCATAGATGAGGTCGACGATGGAGCGAGTTAGCCCAGAAAACGCCTATAAGGCACTGGTACTCCCACGCACCGACGGAACACAGCAAGCTGTTTGGCGTCAGACTTCGGTAGGAGGGTGGTCGCGAACCAGACGGCCCTTTACAGAGCCTACCACACCGCATGAGACCGTAGGACAACACCTCAGATTCATAAAAAAATGAGGTGTTGTTGCCTGAGATGGATTAATAGGAGCCAGGTCTCATTTGTATTTCCTAAGTCGCCTCTTACGACACCCACGGAAAGAAATGGGGTGGTGTTATTCTAAGCCGATCACCACACGGCACAAATCTATACTTAAGCATTGATTGTCTCTCTTTCTTATTATCAAAATGACAAAGACGACTGCTACTTAAGTATAGATCAGAGTGAGTCGCGTTCTGTATAAGCGGGCCTTAGTATTCTTGAGAAAAAAACTGTGTACAGACATAGACGTTACACAGATGTACAGACATAGACGTTTACACAGATAATTATAAGTCTGTGACGTGCTTTTCTGTCCTAGGTAATATTACTAAGAAAATTAAAAAAAAGAGTTGTAAGTATGATGGAAATTAAAAAATCAAAAGGACAAAAACAGAGCGGGCCAATTGTGGACAAAAAGTACGGTGCAGACTGCAACTGGAGCAGTAGTAGTTTCTTAACGAAGTTTTGTACTTTCTTGCCGAATGTATAGTTTCAGCAAGGAAGTACCTACTGTAAAGACTATTTTCTAAAGGAAAAAAATGGCCATTGTCCGCCAAGTTTGTCATATTAAGTTGTTTACCATTTTATACTTTTTAACTGTTTGCAAGGTCTTCTTTTGTATGAGAATATTTTCGAGTGTTTTGTGGTTTAAGTCAATAGAAGTTTTATGAATTATATGTCATCTTTTGTGATTTATGATGGTTTTATGAAATGAAAATGAATCAATTCTAAAATACGACTTTTATTTCATCAATTCTAATGAATACAAGACTATTTTGCGGGCCTGCTACCACTTAAGCGAAAATGATGAATGAATGAAATGATGTACATTGCTGTGTTTGGTTCATGTCATTAATCAAGATCTCCTTATTAAGAAGCAATCGACAACATTCCATTCGTTCACCCAGCATCAGCTTCACTCAGGTGGTAGCCCCCCTAAAACTAGTTCTGTATAAATTTTTACACTACTTTGCATTGAATGGACTGCAAAAACAAGTTGGTTTTACAAACTTATTATTGTAGTTATTATGAATTATTTTCTATGACAAGAAGTTCGTAAGCAAGTTTATTTAACAGCATTGCTGGTTTGTAATCTTAAGGCAGTTGAATGCATTATTATGGGGGGTGACTTTTAATTAGTTACCGAAAATTGAGTAACTATGTGATCAGCCCATGAAACTGAACCACTCTCCCCAAGGAATATAAAGATCTTACTATGAAAAAAATATTCGCCTCTCCACACAATAGGCTAGACGACTAAAAAACTATTTAGTCCGTAAACATTTTGGACACGTATTTTTTCTTTTTTCTCATGACGATATAGTGCGTTAAAGTTTCGCGTGACGTCACGCCTAGGTACAATTTTTACTTAGAAGTGACGTCACAAGCCCCCACTCCGGAACTTTGATGCTCTATATCTTTGTATTTTTTTATTAATTTGATCAAGCGAAAAAGATGTGTCCCGTATTTTTTTCTAATGGACGGACTAAACAGAATGCCATTTTTTTAATGTAGTCGTCATCCCTATTTAACGGTCAGCTGATAGCCTCAGTATCAGACGTAGGTAATTCTTGGGGAAAGTGGTTAAGGCGACTACAGCACCTAAATTACGATTTTATGATGCGTAGATAAGCATGACGCACTGCATTAAATCGAAGAAAAAAAATACTACGGTAATATTCAGGACATAAACTAGATAAGTAGTTTGCTGAAAACATGATTAAGCACTTTTGGTTCGATAGAAAAAGCTCACAAAGTCAACTATATTGTGATACCCAATATTGTGATCTTATAAGCTGTAAAAACGATAGTAAAATGTACACAAGAACTTGAATGTTCGTGATTGAACACTCTCGATAAGTAGTTAACGCATTTTTCGATTTAAGCTGTTACCTTTCCATAAAACTCATTTTTCTAACTTTCGAGCATGTTTTTACGCACGCACGCTTTCATAGTCCGTAAACTTCGTGTATCGACACTGTTCGCACTGCCGGCCCAGGCCTGTTGAGAGACGGAAATGGCACTATTCCTATGTGTGCTGCCTTTATCGAGTGCAGTAGTCGCCTTAAAAGTTTCATGAGTAGAATCACCCCCTAAAATTTCAGTAATTAAAAGTCACCCCATATAAATCCCAGTAATTTCCACTAAATAAGTACTTGCTATAATTAAATGTAAACTAAAACTATTCGTAGTATTGTACGGAGGCCAGCGCATCAGGTTACTCCATTTTCATTGCAAAACCGCTCTTATCACGACAGCACTGAGTCCACGCGTGTGGTACCTGAGTACTTATAGGCCCGTATTACAGGAGGAGACTCAAGTCTTGATCTATACTTAAGTATTGATTGTCTCTTTATCTTACTACTAGCTTTCCGCCCGCGGCTCCGCTCGCGTGAACTACAGGTTATATCGTGCCCAACTGTGGGATAAAATGTAGCCTATGTCCTTTTCCAAGCTCTATCACATCAAAATCGGTTCAATAGTTTTGGCGTGAAAGACGGACAGACAGACAGAGTTACTTTCGCATTTATAATATTAGGATCAGAATCTGAGTCACGTTCTTTTACGGACCTTTATATTAGTATGCAGTGTTGTTTCAATAAAAGGCGAGTGTTGTGGATACTTACTATTTACTTACTATAGACTATAGTTACTATTACATATTTCCGTCTTGAATACCGTTACAGTATTATCGATCGACAACAAGAGTGTGAACAAAGGTTACCTTAGCTCCTAAGAACAATAAAATAAAACAGTCTCGTGACTAACAATAGCATTGGAATTTAAGTTTGTATCGATTTGTGATTGTGTGAACGCCAACAACTGAATAACAAAGGAGAATGGGTAACAGCGTACCCAAATACAAAGTTGATTGTAGCATTATGACCTATATTGGTAATCATTGCTCTTGTGAAGTAGTTTAATTTATTCTAAGGCAACACATCTGAATTCCATTGGAGAAAAAAGTTTTTTTTTGGGCACAAAAACTATTTTCTCCAATAATAATTAAGTATAATAAATAATAATTATTATTGTAAATATATTCTGTTGCTATCACTTTCAGTAATCATAATTATTGTTATTACCAAAAATCAATATTGAGTGATTAACAGCCAATATAATGATAAAATAACGCGCCTGCTTCTTAGAATAATTAAATTACTACACTAGGGCAACAAAAAACAACACGGACCATTATGCTACAGTCAAATTTTTGTTTTTGGGTCCAATGTCTATACGAAATTACCCATTCTCCTTTATGTGAGAAATAATAAATATAAATAGTAATAATAAAATCATTTTATTGTCCGGGAACTAGGCCCATAGATAAATACCTTACAGACTAACATACATATAATACTAGCATTCCGCCCGGGACTTCGTTCCCGTGGGAATTTGGGAAAATTATGTAGCCTTTATCCATCGGGGATAATGTAGCTTTCTAATGGTGAAAGAATTTTTCCAATCGTTCTAGTAGTTTCGGAGCCTATTCACTGCAAACAAACAATCAAATCTTTCCTCTTTATAATATTAGTATTAGATAATTAAACAAAATCAAAAGTATCTCCCGGGTGTTTTCTGGTGTTAAATTTTGATTCGCATTATGTACAGACAGAAGCACGTCAGGTTACCCCATTAGCACTACGAAGGCTGGCGCTTTTACGAGTGAGATAAGGGCGACGCGATGTGCTGCTGATGTGCTGCTGTGTGTACAAGAGCATGACGTGATACCTAAATAATAGTAAATGAAAATGTAAATTGCACGACTGAAGTATCATGTTTTTTCATCTTCTTGTTTCGTAGGAAGACGTCAATTAGAATATAAAAACTCTGACGCTATTCGTTGATGCGAAAATTTGCATTTGTTCGTTGAATTCTAATAAACTAAGATCCCAGGGCAGCCAGACCTTAGTTATTTTCTCATTAACCAAAAGTGTGGGAAAGAGTAGTGCTGTTCCCTAATACGTTCCCCAACCGTGTGGTGATCGGTTGAGAATAACATCACCCCATCTCTTTCCGTGGGTGTCGTAAGAGGCGACTAAGGAAACACAAATGAGACCTGCCTCCTAGTAATCCATCCCAGGCAACGACACTTCATTTTTTTCTGGATCTGAGGTGTCGTCCTAGGTCTCATGCGATGTGGTAGGCTCTGTAAAGGGCCGTCTGGTTCGCGACCACCCTCTTACCGAAGTCCGACGCCAAACAGCTTGCTGTGTTCCGTCGGTGCGTAGGAGTACTAGTGCCTTTATAGGCATTTTCTGGGTTAACTCGCTCCATCGTCGACCTCATCTTTGACCTTATGGTCAAGATTGAGGTCAAGAGTTAACCCATCTTATAATAAAAAAATAAAAAATATGTACCTACTATTAACATATGAATACCTGCTAGCTTGGGCCGACGGCAAATTTTCAGCTATCAGGTTCTGAAGGTAGTACTTCCAAAAATGACTTACTGTCTTGAAGTCTGGGGTATTTATAAACCATAAGGTAACCTTAATCTAATCCAGCCAGAGTCCCCAAGTTAGCAAGGTCACAGGAGTCAACTTGCTAACTTAGGGATATCTGCTCAATTTTAAATCATGGTCGAGCGCACCACTCCGAATGTGAAAAGAAAAAGGCAAATAGATTTTCCTTCCTAGGCATACTTTAAAAGTCAGTAACAGGTACCCGAGGGTTTTGCTGTATTGAAGGCGAAGGGCTGACTATACCTCTCAGGGGCCATTATTTCATTTCATTTATTGATTCATTTAAAATTACAAAATGATACCATTACGGGACTTAGGCCCAAGTCGATAGCATTATAGGTACATGCATTATAAATATTAATATAGAGAACCTTATATCTTCTTACCAGCCCATATACGTCCCCACCTCAGGGCACGGGCCTCCCTTCGAAACACGAAGGGGATTTAGGCCATAGTCCACCACGCTGGCCCAATGCGGGTTGGTGGACCGCTCGACTTTCGAAAATGAATTTTCTTGGACGGGCGGGTTTCATCACGATGTTTTCCTTCACCGTTAAGCAAGTGATAATTAGAAATCCGTACATAAATCCGAAAAGACGAATTTAGTGGTACAGGCCCGCACTAGGATTTGAACCCGTGACCTTCCGATCACAAGTCTGGCTCATTACCAACTGGGCTATCACCGCGTCAACCTTATATACTACGTATTAATTCAAGTATTACGTAAGCACTATAGTGGGGCGGGGGCGTCTTTGCTTTGCTTATTTTTGATGACATAGGGGTTGGGGGGGTCTAGATGGCGATTACGTCGTCATTAGTTATTTATTTTTTGATACAAATGGCAACCCACACATTGTTTATGCTTGAAAACGAAGCGCATTTTCGGGGATTCGCACAAAATGCATATACCAATGTTTACGTAAGCATGGTAAGAGCTTTGCTTACTTTTGCTGGCAAGGGGGAGGGAGGAGTAAATAATTGTAACAAATCTGCATAAACGTAATACTTAAATGGCCTTATAGTAAATAAATAAATAAATAAACGCTTCACACTCAAAGGCCCACATTAAGGTTTTCCCTTGTGTCGTGGGTCCCTTGGAACACACATAAAGACAAACACAAACACCCATGACCCGAGAACAAACATCTGCTTTTTATACAAATATTTGCCCCGACTGGGAATCGAACCCAGGACCTGTCGATAGTGATAAATGTTTCATCTAATAACCCTCAGATTTTGTGTCAAACGTGCCATCAAGTAGTTCTGAGCCACTGATACTCAGCTCTGCCTACTCCGTATGAGATTACAGACATGAGAGTATGTGTTTTTCTTTCTCAGTATTTCTTAGTTACTAAACAAGTTCTAGAAAAACATACATTCGTTACATTTACATGCGAAAGCGATAATTGGCCGTCCGCGAGTCTTACTCATGAATCTCATCATGCTCTTGTCAAAACAGCCTTGAGTGTAATTCATACAAATATGCTTGTTTGTCTGTCTGCTCAGTCAAGTTCAAAGTCATCTCCCATCATGTGAAGGTTATGTCTATGCGTAAGCATAGAGAGATATCATTTAAATAAACGAATATGCAGTTACAGAAACATCGATTAAAGTTGATGCTATTTAATTTAATATACATATCGTCTTTTCGGATTTATAATTATCACTTGCTCAATGGTGAAGGAAAACATCGTGATGAAACCCACCCGTCCAAGAAAATTCATTTTCGAAAGACGAGCGGCCCACCAACCCGCATTGGGCCAGCGTGGTGGACTATGGCCTAAATCCCCTTCGTGTTTTGAAGGGAGGCCCGTGCAAATCGGTGGGGACGTATATGGGCTGGTAAAGAAGAAGAGAAAACATTATACAGGGTGGAAGGGAACCCACTTTAAATCCTTAGGATAGATTATTTTACTTAAAGGAAACATTTCTTTAAGTAAGAGCCACCTTAAAATTCAAAAAATAAACGTTCGCTATTTTGTACCACTAAATGCGTCTTTTCGGATTTATGTATGAATTTTTAATTAATTATCACTTGTTCAGCGGTGAAGAAAAAACATTGTGGTCTAAGGAAATTCGTCTTCGAAAGGTACGCGTGTCCACCAACCTGCACTTGGGCCAGCGTGGTGGACTTCTAAGCTATAATAGCCTAAATCTTCTTCATACTCCGAAGGGAGGCCCGTGCCTCTCGGTGGGGACGTATCTGCTGATCTGAACTACTAGTGGGGCGGCAAATTGAATGTTTTCGTTAAAATTGTTCTCATTATGATAAAAGCGTGATTTTTTACCATGCTTAGGGGATACCATAATAATTATTTTAAGATGTGGAAGCAAGCTGGATTTGACCCCTATCACATTTTAGAGGTCAAATTGTAATTTCGATGACGTTTTACTCCGTTTTATGTATTTTTATGAATCCATTTTGGAGAGGTATTAAAAATTAACATATGAAAACACATCTACACATCACCTGCTTTCCAATGACACCTAAATCTTCAAAATCGGTTCAGTAGTTTAGGCAGGAGCTTTATTCCCAAAATAATAGAAATTTTATTAGAGTAGTAATTATATCCATTCTCGTATGAAGTCGTATGGGAACGTAAGGATCATTCAGAGAACAATTTTTCAAATTTCCGCCCCACTATACGTAAAATCCTTTATTATTCCTTGCCAACGTTATAAAAGGAATTTTTGGCCTTAACTTCCATTGATAAGTCAGTGAGTTAGGGCCTGCAGTTTTTATATGTAAAGTTTTTTATTTTATTTTTGACTTTTTTTATTTTTTTTGTTGCTAAGGGGATGGCTACCGCATCATCGCCATGTTGCCAGACCACAAGTCGTAGAAGCACCAAAGAACATTCAACCAAAGAGTGTTCAAAGCGCCGCAACGGGGACTGATGGCTGGATTAACAAAAACGCCAATGTACTGGTAAATCCACCCAGTTGGGGCGCCTTCACTCTTGGGAGACAAGGGTAAGACAGGATTACTTTTTATTTTTAACTCCCGACAACCCCGCTTGGTGTTATTAGTTTGAAATGTGTATCGGTATGTCTGTATGTCTGTGACATCGTAGCTCCTAAACGAATTGACCGATATCGGTACGGTTTTTTTGTTTGAAAGATTATTTGATCGAGATCGTTCTTAGCTTTATTTAATTAAAATTGGTTCAGCTGTTTTAAAGTTATAAGCGATATATAATGTCGGGGGTGACACAACATTTTTATAAGAGTTATTAAACGAACTTTTAAATAATTTCTGCTTATATGAACTGAGTTCATCTATACTAATCGCCTTTTCTTTTCTTTGTATTGTTTTTATTTATTTGCTCGCAAATATGCTATAAAACGTCGTATGACATACGTGCGCTTTGATAAGTAATTTTCAACATATCTATCGCACTTATATCATAATGTACTATTGTATGTATGTAACGAATAGGTTCCGAAACTACTGGAGCGATTTCATAAATTCTTTAACCATTAGGATGCTACATTATCCCTAAGTAACATAGGCTACATAATTTTCCCGAATTCCCACGGAAACGAAGTTCCGAGCGGGATGCTAGTCAGTCACAATTTCAAGATTCAAGATTCAAAACGTTTATTTGACATACACACTACTAAACAAGAACAATGAAACCAAGGAAAAAACAACACAAAATAAAAATAATAACAACAAATTCAAAGAAATTAAAATATAAATTAAAATTAATGTGATGTAGTGCGATGACAAACAGGACTCACCTCAGCATGTGTTGCAGCAGAAGCCGCAACGCTGGTTTTCAGTTGAGCCCCTAAATCAGTGTATGTGTACTTACGTAGTACTTACGGAATAAATAAAGTATATATATATGTGTTATGTTTTGGATATAAGTATATAATGAGAAATGGATACTTAAATAAGTGATAATGTAAACTGTGTTTTCAAAATTTTATAAATCCAAGAACACCAATTTAGAACTAGGACCAGGAAGTCGACCTGTCAAAACAAATCATTTGTTTTTGAGTCCCGCCTAGCTGGAAACGATCCAGCTTGGCGTCAAATATCAACGTTTTTTTCTCGGTTTATTTGGTTTTGGTTTTTATTGCGATCTCAGCCGAAAAAACAACAAGGGCGATCAGCCAATCACAGAACATATAAAGAGAGGTTTTTATAATATGTTCTGTGAGGGAGATGAAAATAAGCAATCTTGTTTGCTGTTTTAATCCACGCAAAAAAGGGGGCATCATAAGTTTGACGTTTGTATATCTATGTGTCTGTCTGTAGCATAGTAGCTCCTAAATGAAAAGACCGATTTCGATGCAGTTTTTTTGTTTGAAAGCTTACATCATCATTTGTCGGAAGATAAAAATACAGACGCGTAATTAATTAGTTGGATGAAGACGCGGACTAAAGATAGTACCTAATTTAAAAAGTCATATCTTTTTCAGATGTGGCGCTATGGACGGAAAGTGTGTTTGCCCAAGACATTAGGGACTCCTTCCAAGTTTGCCCAAGACATTAGGGACTCCTTCCAAGTTTGCCCAAGACATTAGGGACTCCTTCCAAGTTTGCCCAAGACATTAGGGACTCCTTCTAAGTTTGCCCAAGACATTAGGAGCTCCTTCCAAGTTTGCTCAAGACATTCGGAGCTCTTTCCAAGAACACCAAATTCTGAACTGAGTCCAACCAATCTGCCACAGCTTGGCAAATGATTTGAATTGCCTTTTTCGCAAAAAGCCTTTACTAATCTTTAACGAATGTTTAATTTCTTGCTCAAAGATTACACTCGTTACATCATTCCAGGTTCATATTTGTGCTAAGAGCCAATGAGTCATCGTAAAAAATACAATTAAGTGTACCGGTCTAAGTAAGGAAAAAATAATACTAAACCTAAGATCAAATTGGTTTGGAATAAAACATAGAAACTTACTATTTTCGCTTAAGATTACGAAAGGGATTGACTGAAATAGCATTGATAAAAGTAATTAAGTACTTAGTTAACATTTTAATTCCATGAAAATCGTGTTTATTGTGTGAAAACTTGAATTCATTAAATTATCTTATCACATAAATGTAACAAATTGCAAAATTGTTATTTGATTATCTACAACCCATCCAATAAGTAGTCTTCTTGAGTTTGGCATTATGAAAACTACTTACCTATTGTATTTTCTTTTTTTATCCTCTCGGCAAACTCAAGCAGAAAATGTTCACCAAAAGAAATATCATGTCGTGTCCGCCAAAGTTTTTTACTACTTCCTCGAGTTTATTCATTAAAACAAATTCTTTAAGTTTTTTGTCATGTAGTGAGAGGCGATTGCTTTCACTGATCTCGGTTTATTATAGCAGACTACAGACAATTGCGGTACCGTAAACTGTTTCCATAGCTCTTGGATACAAAATAATATGTGACTGTGTTTATTAAAAGGCAAAACTTTCGGGGTACCTAGTCAACAAGAGCTGTTTACAATAGCTCATCACACTAATTGTGAACCTTAACAACTATTACGAAAGTTGTACCTTTCCATTTTCACAGTCACATATTACGAATTAACTAACTTACTTACTTAGCTGGCTTAACGATCCAAAGAGGATCTTGGCCTCCTCTGACATTAAAGTGCGCCATTTCATTCTGCCTTGTGCCAATTTTGGCCAACCCGGCACTTTCAACTCTTTCAGGTCTTTGGCGACTTCATCATCAAGAATTAACTAACAGTTAGTTAGCTAAACTAAAAAAAAATACAACATAGGTATGAAAATTGCCGATTATTAAAATTCATCAAGGAATCTCCGAACACGCACCGTCCAAATTCAATAGAGATACCACCACACTATAATTTGTAGACATACGCTCAGTTGCAGCAACGTCCATTAAAATTAATGCTACTTTAAATATCATACTGCCACTTTCCTTGTCGTAAAATAAAGATAGCATTAGGTACATTTAAAGAAGCACTAAGTTTAATAAACTTTTCCGCAACTGAGCTTGCCTCAAAATCATTAAGTTTGTCTTAGAATTTTGAATCCAGTTTGATGCAGCTAACTTAGGCCCTTATTACAGAAGGAGACTCAAATCTTGATCTATACTTAAGTATTGATTGTCTCTTTCTCTCACTATCAAAATAACAAATACGACTGCTACATAAGTATAGTTACGTCTGAGTCGTGTTCTGTAATACGGAACTTATAATTGGGATGCTGTGTTGTTTCTGCAAAGGGTAGGTGATGTGGGTATTTACTACCTAAATATATAAAAGGAGAAACTGACTGACTGACTGACTGACTGACATATCAACGCACAGCCTAAACGGCTAAACGTAGGCACTTGAAATTTGGAAGGGACGTAGCTTAGGTACCGTAGAGGTGCACTAAGAAAGGGATTCCAGAAATTCCCACGGGAACGGGAATTAGCGGGAAAATACTTTTGTATGAAAAATCTAAACCGCTTAAGTTAGACGCTTGAAATTTGGCATGCAGGTACCTTAGTAAACTTAAAGCTTAGTTGCAACAGGATATTGCAAAATTCCCACGGGAACGGAAAAAAACTTTTGTATGTAAAAATCTAAATCTTAAACTAAATCAATGGACCGTCAATAAAGTGTAATCTGTTCAAAAGAAAAAATTAACACGCAAACGAAGTTGCGGGCATAGACCAAAATTACTATTATTTCCGTCTTTAATAAGTGACGGATCGGATCTAAGCAGCAAATGGACACAGCACCGATACATCGGGGTCAACGGCCGCGGGCTTGCGAGGGCTTGGTGAGTCATGCTCCTGCGCATGCCAGATGCCTAATACGGAGGGTACGGAGGCGGCCGAGTTATTCCGAACTGTCTCCGAGCGGCGAAACGGGAAGGAAGCATGCTGGTTTGAATTTAAAATGGTCACTTAGTTAATTAATTAATATAATGGAACTATAATTATTAGGTACAGCTGACCCAACAGACGTTGTCCTGTTTTCTTATGTTCCGCTCTTTCTTAATTTTTTCTTTCATAAGAACCTTCTCCTGACGATAATAAACACAACAAAAAAGGAATTAACCAACCAAGGACCAAGGGAAAAAGAGATTCTTTTTTTTATATAGAACGAGGGATAAATTATATTAATAAATGCCACTTCCATACTGGACTGGGGCTGCTAAGGTCAAAGGAAAAAAATTTACATGGTTCAGGATTTTCAATAAAGCTAGAAGGTTCTTTTTCAACCTGTATGTATGAACTTACCTACAATACAATACAATACTAACAATACACTTTATTTGCACACAAGGAAATACAGCACAATAAACAGAACATAAAACATAGTGTACAACAAGGCGGCCTTATTGCTAGGTAGCAATTTCTTCCAGGCAACCTTACCTATGTATCTACAAAAAAGTTTATACCTACCTATACCTTATATTATAAGGCTTATTAGTAATCCTTCCACGCTGGTCTGGGTGTGAACGAAAAACTTAGAATGTACTAGCTCTTCCCAGGCACACTGTAAAAGTCAGTAAGTGGGACTGGACGAACATAGAATTTGCCGGATTTGACGAAACTAGGATTTGCCAAACGTCGTCGCTTTGGACTGGTTGTATGTACTATGAATGAGTAATCCTTGAGTAATCCTTTTCAAGGCTTCGGTTTTTTCCACGTTCGCGCGTTCGGTTGTAAGTCTGTAGGGAAATTTAATTTTGTTTTGACGTTTTCTATGGTCACCACATTTATTATCAGCTACACACCATGAATTTACTTTATAACGAACCGCGAGGTTTGTCGGTTTTACAAATATGCACACCTCAATCCCAACAATAGTTCGCTTAAAGTAGATAACTGTACTTGGGCCATTACGAACGTGCAAACTGAGTCATAAATCATTACGTCATAGGGATGCCGGGCCAATCGTTATCGATAAAGGACACAGGTAGCAACTATATATAATTTTCCACGTCAAAAACGTAAGAGTCACCGACTTCAATCCCAACAAAGACAATTTTTTCGAGAGTTTCCCTCAATTTCTTCAGGATTCCACCATCAGATCCTGGTTTTCTTACCATGGGACCACCCGTGGGATACTCCCTTTCCAACAAAAAAAGAATAATCAAAATCGGTTCATAAACGACGAAGCTATCCGCGGACATACATAAAAAAAATACGGTCGAATTGAGAAACCTCCTCCTTTTTTGAAGTCGGTTAAAAAAGAACTAGTTGCTACCTGTGTCCCTATATCGATAACGATTGGCCCGGCATCCTTATGACGTAATGATTTATGACTCAGTTCGCACGTTCGTAATGGCCCAAGTATAGTGTCAAAAAAGGAATTAATTTATGAAGTTCCGAAAACATTCAGGAGAGCTATCCCTACATAATCCTGTAACTTTTGAAACTACATTTGGTTTGTAAGTATTTTTTTATTTTTGTTTTATTTTTTTAAAGCGCTGAATCATTTTCGATTGATCACTTCAGGAGTGTACTCAACATAATCAATATAATAATCAAATTCTAACATAATCAAATCAAAATAGTTTATTTGTAAAAAACGGGTGTACAAAAGGTGTTAAAAATAATAGAAGGATGAGCGTACAAAAGAAGTTATCGCGTAACAAAACATACAAAAAAAAATCATGGGAAGAATCATCCCCATATTGTTCCGCTAGCTTAAAGTCACCAATATGTATAATGTATGTAGGTATGTAAGCTCTCTATTGCTAACGAGTGCCTGTACCTAGCGAGCACAGTAAATGCCAAGGGATTAATTAAATATAATTATTAATTTCGTAAGCCTAGTGGTTTTTCTAAGTTGAATAGGTGAATACTTATAATCTAAACGATTACTAACTTGCACATTATTTTATAGAAGTCAACTCGGTCCTTCTACTTTATTTCAATGTGCCCAATAATATGAATCATCTTACGTCTCATCATCTCATGCAATATGATGAAATCCTGACTAATATGATGAGGTAGGTTAGGACTACAGGCAGCCGCATTCCCAGACAAGCAAAAATGGTAATCTCGCACAATAACAATTGGCGTTGGCCGGCAATGCCATGAAAATTGTACCTCTGTAATGGCATTTATGTACTACTGGACCAGTACAAGTTAGACCCTCACTTTTTGTGCAGAAAAGGTTTTAAGTGGCTCAGTAGAAGCGGCGTAATTGCTAGTCAAATTGGATTTTCGTCAAATCCATCAGATCCTTTGTAATGTTTTTATTTGGCAATCAATGCTTTATAGTGTGCCTTCGAAAGTTGTTTATTAAAATCGGGCGTTACTTGGTGGCTCAGAATTCAATTGCACCATCCTCCCCTCGCACAGAGGGTTCTCAAGAGTTTCTTTGGCGATTTTTATAGTATAAGAAGACACTGGTCAATACGAAATCTGTCCTGATGCTCTGGAGAGAACAAAGTAACCTACTTTATAGCTAATCAGATCAACTTTTGATACTGATACCTATTAGAGGTAGTATGCAATTACGAGAGTCAATCTTAAGGTAGGAAATACTGGAGTGGTATATTCTGAATCGCTGTTATAAGAGTAAAGAGATCTTCTCTAAGCAACTTTAAGGTAAAGACCCAACTGGTTTGTTTTTGAGCAGGTAGTAGCTATAGCTAGTACCAGAACAAAGTATCGGAATCAATTAGGTGGACATGACAACATTGTTCAAATAAGACTAGGTTTAACGGTATATATATATATATATATATTGTATATAGTGTAGGAAATCAACAGATTCTTTGTATGGGGACCCACGCATTAATTCCTCAGTCGATGAAACTTTGCCAAGTAATAAAGTAGTATAAGCTAAAACTTAGAAAAGTTTTCCAAAAAAACACTCTGAAGTTAGGTATTTATACCTAAAAGTACAAATCTATTCATTTATCGAACCGAATAAATTCTCAGTCCAAATTTACAGAAGCGCGAAGAGACATCCGTCGCCTGAAGACGGAGCGACGGACGAAAAAAACCTTTGCTCCGTAGATTTTAAGATTCACTTTCACGTTGTTTATACACAAGCCATATCGATTGTGTAAGAACAACGCCTAAGGTGTTGCACCGGGATGTCAGAGGTCAGAAAATATTTGCCGGGAGTCAAATGGGTACGTTTTGCTGAGAACTGTCGGGCGCGACCGGATATTGCTCGTGTTGCGCAAATTGCTGCCCCTCCTGCGAGTAAGCACTCCAGTCTGTACCTAAATACCAAATCTAACTGGATCTGGATTGATATTAGAGTAGAAATTTCATATTTATCGGAATGTTTCTGTTTTTCTTATCCAAATTTTGGACCTCGATTATTTTACCCTTTTTGAAGGCGGGTAAATTTTTTGTAAAAATATTTTATTTTATTATTTTTAAAGGTTATTTATCATTCATATAACTTTCCTCGTAGATTTATTATACAACACTAGTTACTCGAGATTAATCATCCATGAGCGCTAATTTATTTCGTACTTTAGGAAGGTTAATTTTTGTAAAAACTTAACACAGATTGATGACTTAGTTATTGAAAGAAATAATTGATACTGCATTGGTGTATGATTTTCAGCAAATTATTGTATGAAAATTAAAATTATTTTATTTTATTATTATTTCATAAATAATCTTTTAGGTCGCTCTTGACCACAATCCAGCTCAAGTGTGAAGATGCGGTCAAGAATGTAGCAATCTCACCCAGAAGCCTATTCACTCGAACTTTAAAGAGATTCGGGTTTTATGAACTCGAAAATGCAACGCAGGCAGAGAATTCCATTCCTTGGCAGTGCGCAACATAAAATACTCAGAATAAAAGATGAGGAAAAGCTTTCAGAGCGAATCCGTGGGATTTCGACAAGTAAAGGTGGTACCATGCGTTGCGTCTGGTGGTGCGATAGGGGCAGCTCCTGCAGCTCCTGAGCACACTCCCCGAACATTAGTAAATGTAAGTGTAACTGATACAAAATTAAGACATCTAGATACTAAAACATTCTAGTATCTAAAACATTTGTCACATAAACGTAAAATGGCCATAAATCATTTTCTACCGTTTAATCGACTGTTACAAACTAAATATGATATGGTACAATTTTTATCGCAGTAAGGAATTGCTAAAGGCTTATCACCTAACGAGTCCTTATCAGGTAACAGTTTGTGAAGTGTACTATCGGTGAAACCCTGTGTTTCGCGAAATTTCCACGATGTGGCTATCTCTGCTTCGAGTGGTTGCTAAAAAATGGACACGTATCTGCACCGTACTGGGTTTGCTGGTTTTAGTTACTATGCTTGTACAGAATGGTAGTAGGTGAGTCATATTTGTTGATACCACTATCTTATCAAATCATTCTGATACCTGTTTACGCTACGATTGCTGGACGCATGTCATTGAAGAAGTAACTGATGGGTTGATGAAATTCTGTGAGCATTGCGAAATTGTACTAAAGAACTTACGGAAGATAAAGACAGTTCTTATATAACAATTTCACTTCGCGTCGCCGTAGAACTTAGGTGAGCTCGGTTAGACACGTATGATACGTATGGTTAGACACGTATACACCTAACCACGCTATACCCAAAGTCTGTAAGACCAACAGACGAAAGACCTTAGTTCATGGACATAAGTCGTATAGACATTGTACTTCGATGTAGTGTTAATGTACATACTTGGTCCTATAATAGTCTTTTATTTAGTTATAGGCATAGACCTAATATTATCAGCTATAGGATTAGCTTCTTTAGCGTTTCATCGATCAATCTCGTTGCTATGTGCTCGATGGTGTTAGTGCAAACGTTGTAGTTTACAATTTGGTATTACTACGTTGCGATAATTCTCGCCCCATTGCCAATTGTAAATCCTTACTGATACATATTATAAATGCGAATTTGTGCTTGTTTGTCCTTCCTTTACAGTGTAACGAAGAAGCGTCGACATGATTTTTTTTGTACAGGCTTCTTTTCTATACGATCTAAGCCTAAAGTCGTCTCTACAAAGTAACAAACTCTTTTATGAGTCAATGTATACGCTTCTACAATAAGATTCCCATGTGTATTCAAAACATACCTTTAGAAAAATTTAAGACGATAATTAAACAAAAACTTTGTAAAAAGGGCTATTATAGAATTTCGGATTATCTGTTAGACAAGCAACCATGGGAATAAATTGCTCAGCTCCAGAGTTATTCAGATATATGATTGACTTACAAAGAGCGATCCTCGGAGTTTCTTGCCTATTCTTCTCCTGAGGAAGACTGCACCTTTGCGAATAGGCGCAAAGTCAAAAGTACTAATGTAATTCATAATATTGACGTGTTCAAGTATCATTTTATATGTTCAATGAAATGGAAATAAACACTTTTGACTTTTAAAATAAAATTTAAAAAGTTTCAAACAAATGAATCCGAACCATTATTTAAAAATCCGATTTTCCACTAAAAGAACAGTTGAGCTTATTGCAATATTTTTTTCATTGTGACTTATTTGTCAGAGCAGTATATTCGAGAATCTCTTCTCGTTTCGTTTGCTATGTTGACCAGCTATAAATGTTTACACACGTCAAATCCGCGTATTCACGATTCTGTTAGATAATCGCTAAAAATTCGGACGTTTACAAGTGCTTTGCCAAGGTCTGACCTCGAGTTGGCACTGACATTGGCCGTGCGGCCGCGACGAGAATAGGGCAAGGCTGGGCTCGAAATGTGGCGTCATTTGACAGATATTGATAGCTCCAGACCATCTCCAGACTCCAGACACACCTCATTAAGAAGGCAAGTCGGAAACTAAACAGAATTTTCTAAATAATTCGGAGTGACGGAAAATTTGCAACTCTTAGGCCCGTAGACTCGAGCCTTGATCTATACTTAAGTATTGATTGTCTATATCTCACTATCAAAATGACAAAGACGACTGCTACGTATAGATCAGTCTGAGTCGCGTTCTGAATATAATACAGACCTTAAACTTAAGTATTGATTGTCTATATCTCACTATCAAAATGACAAAGACGACTGCTACGTATAGATCAGTCTGAGTCGCGTTCTGAATATAATACGGACCTTAAACTTGACTTGAGCACCCAATTTTTAATAGGGAAAAAATTATGAAAAGATGTTTGATTTATATATTATAGTTTCCACCCGCGGCTCCGCCGGCGTGGACTACAGGTTATATCGTGCCCAGCTGTGGGATAAAATGTAGCATATGTCCTTTCCCAGGCTCTAATCTATCTCTGTTCCAAATTTCATCAAAATCGGTTCAGTAGTTTAGGCGTGAAAGACGGACAGACAGACAGAGTTACTTTCGCATTTATAATATTAAAGTAAGGATGTGTGGAAAAGTACCTGAAAAGATAAGATAAATTTATTCAGTAAAAAATTGCGAACAGTGTCGACATACGAAGTTTACGGACTATGAAAGCGTGCGGCGTAAAAACATGTTCGAAAGTTAGAAAAATTAGATTTATGGAAAGGTAACAGCTTAAATCGAAAAGTGCGTTAACTACTTATCGAGAGTGTTCAATCACGAATATTTTGATAGCAAATTCAAGTTCCTGTGTGTATTTCACTATCGTTTTTACAGCTTAAAAGATACACAATATTGGTATTTAGAGGTGACTTTGTGAGCTTTTTCTATCGAACCAAAAGTGCTGAATCATGTTTTCAGCAAACTACTTATCTAGTTTATGTCCTGAATATTACCATAGTATTTTTTTTCTTCTATTTAATGCAGTGTGTCATGCTTATGTACGCATCATAAAATCGTAATTTAGGTGCTGTAGTCGCCTTAATACCTTTCGATTTATTCTAGGAACATGGACCTAGGTATTTCAAAGCATTATTTTAGCAGGTGCTATCACGGTTAGGTCGAGTGGTAGGTGACGCTGCCTTTTGATCGACGGGTCCTGGTTCGATCCCCAGTCGGGGCAAATATTTGTGTAAAAAGCAGATGTTCTCGGGTCACAGATGTTTGTGTCCGTCTTTTTGTATGTTCTGAGAGACCCACAACACAATGGAAAACCTTGGTGTGGGCCTTTGAGCGTGTAGCGTAGCGTTAACTATATGTACTTATAATGACTAGCTGATGCCCGCAACTTCGTTTGCGTGTTAATTTAAATTTTTACATACAAAAGTTTTTTCCCGCTAACTCCCGTTCCCGTGGGAATTTTGCATTATCCTGTTGCAACTAAGCTTTAAGTTTACTAAGGTACCTGCATGCCAAATTTCAAGCGTCTTAAGCGGTTTAGATTTTTCATACAAAAGCATTTTCCCGCTAATTCCCGTTCCCGTGGGAATTTCGGGAATTCCTTTCTTAGTGCACCTCTACGGTACCTAAGCTACGTCCCTTCCAAATTTCAAGAGCCTACGTTTAGCCGTTTAGGCTATTCGTTGATATGTCAGTCAGTCAGTCAGTCAGTTTCTCCTTTTATATATTTAGATTCGCAGCTGATGCTAATAGCGTAGCCTGTCTCATTAAAGATTCTCAAAGGTCGTTTCATACAAACGAGACATTGATGAAAAAGCAATATCCGCTGACGTGAATATTCCGGGTAAGTAGAAAATTGCTCGGTCATGATTTTGCTAGCGATTCTCAGATAAGTAGTTCGATAGTTCTCAGTAGTAGTTTGTCTATTTTGAAGATTTATGTACTCAAGACTTGGGTTTGTCGATTTTCTTACTTTGGTACGTGATCACCGGAAGGGGTGGGGGGGGGGGGTCGGGTGCTTGTATATACATCGGATTATTTGGGGGGGGGGGGGGAAGAAGCCATGATTACGTCATCATTTTATAACTTTAATTAACGTATAGCAAAATAAAAAACTATCTATTTTATTGATTTAACTTTATAGTTCTTACCTTTTTGCATTTTGACAAATGACCCATAGAAACATAACATAGGAGTCAGTGCTAATACAGCAAAAATTTTAAACACGGACGGATTACGTAATCAAGGCGAGGGGGGGGGGTTAAAAACAAAAGATTACGATGTGATTACATAGGGGGGGCCGCCCCCGGTAAAAAAACGGCCGAAAATGATCACGTAATTGTTGAACGATCCCCAACGATTAGGTACTATTAAGATGTTTTTTTTAAAGTATGTAAAAAAACACATATGCATTGTATACGTAGAGTAATTCCTACTTCCCTCTAATATTGAAGATGTGAGATGGTTCGATAGATGTTTATCAGTTTAGATGTTTGTTCAATCATGCTGAAATTACGAATTTACTGGACAGTAGCCCAGTGGCTCTTGCTGATCTTAACCGATCAGGGAGGTTAAGCAACGTACACAGAGGCAACGTATCTGATGGGTGACCAAAGTGGCAATTTATCACGAGCGTTTCCGTGCTTCAGAGGGCACGTTAAGCTGTCGGTCCCGGCTGTTATCGATTGACTACAGTCGTTAAAACCAAGTCATTGTGCAATTTGAAAACTCTGACACCAGGGTTAGCCAAGTTCGCCACATACTTGACTATACCTACACTATAAGAAGAAGACTGGACGGATTTTGATGAAATTTGGCATCTATATCTTAGTCATTAGAATAACACATAAACTTTATAACTTTCCCATATTTTCACCAAAAACGAAGTCGAAATTTAATAAATAGATTTTGTCATCATCTTCATTCAACAAAACAATAAGTTGTTATTTAAATACAATGCTATGCTGTCTGCCGTGTGACTAGTTTAATGCTGATGTTTTTTGTAAGCATTAGGAGTTATTGTGTATTTTTCCTCAAAGTGGATATTTTTGCAGTAAGTACTCAAGTGTCCTACTGAAAATGAACAACAAATTAATATTTACCAAGTTCTTTGCTTCAAAAGGGTTACGATAATCTTTACTTAGTCTTTCCACAGCGGTGATAGCCCAGTTGGTAATGAGCCAGACTTGTAATCCGAAGGTCGTAGGTTCAAATCCTGGTACGGGCCTGTACCACTAAATTCGTCTTTTCGGATTTATGTACGGATTTCTAATTATCACTTGCTTAACGGTGAAGGAAAACATCGTGATGAAACCCGTCCAAGAAAATTTTCGAAAGACGAGCGGTCCACCAACCCGCATTGGGCCAGCGTGGTGGACTATTCGTGTTTCGAAGGGAGGCCCGTGCCCCTCGGTGGGGACGTATATGGGCTGGTAAAAAAAAAGTCTTTCCACAGTTTCTACCAATACGTTAACACGTTATAACTATGCTTAACTCTTATTTCCCTTAATTTCCCGATTGACGGGTTAATACAGCACATGGGAGGACGCTAATTGCACTGTTAACATAACAGCAGCACGAGCACGATATAGCGATAAACTCGCGCGGCACGCCACTCGGCTGACGCTGAAACTTCACCTTGATTGCGTGAGGGCCCCACGCAAAGGCTTGCTCGCCCTCTGGCGTTGTCAATGTTGACAGTTTGACATAGGACCACGGCGCATTACACGCGCTATCACCATCGTACTCGAGCTGCTGGTATGTATGTAAATACATGTCACCGGAAAATTGTAAAAAACATTTATTATCTTCCGCGATATTACAATTTGCGAAGACAAATTATTGGGCCGCCTGCTTTTTTAGGTTAGGTTGCATTATATTATTTATTTTTTGTGGTAGGCTCTGTAAAGGGCCGTCTGGTTCGCGACCACCCTCCTACCGAAGTCCGACGCCAAACAGCTTGCTGTGTTCCGTCAGTGCGTGGGAGTACCAGTGCCTTTATAGGCATTTTCTGGGTTAACTCGCTCCATCGTCGACCTCATCTTTGACCTTATGGTCAAGATTGAGGTCAAGAGTTAACCCATCTTATAATTTAAAAAAAAGTCCGTAAATGTGAAAAAATGGGGCAGTTCACAAAGTACCGAGAGTTTATAATCTTACTAAGATGCTTTAATGTACACCCAACAACACATCAGGTTATACATGTTGACCTTGACGTCGCCCTAATACTTAACGGCGGCTTTCGTAGTTCAAATGGATAAACTGATGTGCTGCTGTATGTACAGTGATTATTGATTACCCAAAGAATAACAAATTTTATTCCACCTAACGCATATGTTGTGTACTATTCAGTATAATCTGTTTACCAGTACTAATACTTGTACATACACACATCAAAAAAGTCTAAGCAACACGCACGATTTTTCATACAACAGAGGCCTCTTTGAGAAGCTGTGAAAAGTATTTATGACACGTATTTTTTTTATTACCCGACTGCCAAAGAAGGAGGGTAATGTTTTTCGAGTGTATGTAAGTATGTATGTATGTCTTTTCCTTTGTGACCTCCTGTAGCCTAAACGGCTTGATGGATTTTGATGTATGAGGTATCGTTAGATTTGTCTTGATTACGGGAGTGTCATAGGATACATTTTATCCTAAAAGTCCCACGGGATAAAGACATAATAATATTTTTTAGTGTGCAGTCGGGTATTTTGTTTTTTTAATAATTAATTATAAAATCTTTAGTTTGACCAAGTTCTATACCTGAATTTTCAATCCCTATAAATTAACTTTATTTAGCTTGAAATTTGTGGAAAAGAGGGAAAAATGAAAATGAAAACGCAGTTTTTCTTTGCTTTTAGTATGGAAATGGTGAAATTAAATTTTCATTTTCGTCTCTTTTTCACAAACTTCAAGCTAGATAAAGTTCATTTATAGGAATTTTAAATTCGGGTTTTCACAGCTTCTCAAAGAGGCCTCTGTTGTATGAAAAATCGTGCGTGTTGCTTAGACTTTTTTGATGTGTGTACTATACGCTTGTGTAACGTACTAAATAGCACTCTGTGCTATTATGGCCGACGGCATCGTTGCTGGTATATACTACGTATTAAATATGAATGAGTCACGGCGTGGAACTTCCATTAACTCGGTCACGTATGCAAAACACAATCCATTGAGGTACATAGGTACTTAGTTTAATGAATTCTGTGGCCATCACAATACTTTATATAGATTGCGTTTAGGGCACGGGCGTAGCCAGAATTCTGTTTCAGGAGGATGATTTTGAGTTATCGTCAGGAAACGCCATCGTATCCCTGATTCGTTGCGTGAGGAGCAGCTCCAACAGTCTCTTGAAAATTATTGCAGGCATGCTGGACATGGACTGGACAGTGCTATTATGCAGAACTGTAGGGCAATCGCGCTAAAAAAAGTGGATTAAATCGCAATTGAAACGTAGCTGGGGGGCTACCACCTAAGCGAAGCTGATGCTGGGTAAACGAATAGAACGTTGTCGATTGCATCTATATAAGGAGACCTTGATTAAAGACATGAACCAAACACAGCAATGTACATCATTCCATTCGTTCAATAAGCATCAGCATCAGCTTCGCTTAGGTGGTAGCTTGAGCTACAATTGCGTAAATCAACTTTTTTTAGCGCGCTGGACACGTTTCCAGCTTACAAAAGATACTAAGATTTCGTATGCTAATATAGGTACATAAAATCTGCCTATGTTGGCATATAAAGTCTTCTAGATTACCTAGTTAATTTTAACTTGGATAGTAAGTACTAACTGACATATTTTTTTTTTGAATTTTGACTTTTGACGATGCTATGTTATTTAATGAATCGTTATGTTATGAATTTACATAAATTGAACTGATTATTTAAGATAGATGTAAGTTTACATTGTTACTAACCATTTATGGACTATATCTGAAATAAAACGATTTTTTTAAAAAGGTACAATATTAGGCAACCTTATCGCTTCAAGCAATTTCTTTCAATTAAACTTTGAGTATGAAAAAGTCGCTAAAGAATAATCAGTCCTGCTTAAATTTTCTCTATCTAAACGCAAGAATGTAATAAGTTTGACAAGTTGGCCTGTATAATAAAATCAATACCTAAAACCACACATGTCATCGTATTGACAGAAACATGGATAAAGTCAGAAGAACAAGCAGAATTTTTTTACCTTCCTAACTATACACATTTACTGTAATAAACGAACAGACAAACGGGGAGGTGGCGTCTCAGCTGACATTCACGATAACCTTAAACATTCTCCATCAGATTCCCTATAATCAGGAGGAAAACTACCTTTAGGTTAAGTTAGAAAAGTATGCACTAGATATTGGAGTCATTTACAACCCAGAGGAAACACGCTTTGAGGAGTTCACGAATACCTTTGTGCCACAACTTCACAGCAATAATAGAGCACTAATATTTGGAGACTTTAATATCGATCTTCTAGAGAGAAATAAGAAAAAACAGAATGAAATTAATTCGTTGAATGCAGCAGGTTACAAAGTATTACACAAAATTAATAAGGAACATTACACTCGTGGAATCAATTTTGGATCATGTCAGTACAAATTTACGTAACGACACCTATAACTCCCTATCAGATCACAGACAGATACATATTACACTAAAGAAACATAAACCTCCAAGTAAAAAACGAGCTGAATACGAAGCTATAAACTACGAAAAACTTTCTCATCTAGCGAAAGACTAAAAGACGAAACAAAAATAAGCGGAAATTTTGACATAGGAGCAAGATTACAAAATTAAAAATATTAAACTTACCGCAAGAAGACTGGATTCACCGAGACGTCATCGATGCAATTAATCGACGAAATGAAGCTTGGGCAGATCTCCAAATGGAACCAGCAGCTCGAGAACGATGGTGACAGCGCGCGTAATACGCCGCGGTCCTATGTCAAAATGTCAACATGGACAACGCCAGAGGGCGAGCAAGCCTTTGCGCGGGGCCCTCGCGCAATCAAAGTGAAGTTTCAGCGTCAGCCGAGAGTGGCGCGCCGTGCGAGTTTGTCTCCATCGTGCTCGAGCTACGGAGAATGACTTACTACTTTCTTACTAAATTTGAGCAAGAGCAGCCAACTTAATAAAAACAACTAGTTATAGATAATCTGTCTAACAGTCCTGATACTTGTACACACGGCAGCACATCAGGCGACTTTGACGTCGCCCTTATCTCGCCTTATCTTAATTGGGTAACCTGACGTTCTGCTGTCTGTACTATACGCTTGTGTAAAGTACTATTTAGCACTCTGTGCTATTATTGCTGTTAGTATTAACCTATTAACTAATAAATATTGTAAAAAGGAAAGATTTGTATTTTTGTATGTAATGAATAAACTGAAAAACTATTGGGCCGATTTCAAAAATTCTTTCATTAGGATACTACATTATCCCTAAGTAACATAGGCCACATAATTTTCCCGAATTCCCACGGGAACGAAGTCCCGAGCGGAATGCTAGTTAAATATGAGTGAGTCATGGCGTGGAACTTCCATGAATTCGGTCACGTATGCAAAACACAGCCCATTGAGAACGCGACTCAGACTCTGATCTATACTTATGTCATTTTGACAGTGAGAGAAAGAGACAATCAATACTTAAGTATAGATCAAGACTTGAGTCTCCTTTTGTAATACGGGCCTTAGTTAAATGAAATCTGTGGCCATCACAATACTTTAAATTTATAGAGAAACTTTAAGGGTTGATTTTTCCATGAAACTTAACAACTTTTCCTAAAATACCTATTTGGAATTCTCAAAAAAATTTCGTCTTCCCAAAGTGCGATCGCACAAGTTGTATGAGACGATTTTTTTTTTCCAAATTTTGTACGATTTTTGCATTACAATACAAATATACAACATCATCATCATATCAGCCTATTGCAGTCCACTGCTGAACATAGGCCTCCCCCAAGGTGCGCCACTTTGCACGATCCTCCGTTGTTGTCATCCAGCCACTACCCACTATCTTCTTTAGGTCATCTGACCATCTGGCTGGGGGGCATCCTACACTACGTTTGCCAAGACGTGGTCTCCATTCGAGAACCTGTCTACTCCAACGCTCGGCGGTTCTGCGACAGACATGGCCAGCCCACTGCCACTTCAGCTTGCTACACTTTTGGATAATATCCATCACTCCAGTTTTCTGCCGGATAACCTCGTTTCGGATTCTATCCCTTAGCGAGATCCCGAACATGGAGCGTCCCATTGCTCGCTGAGCGACGAATATACAACAATACAATACAATATACAATACAATACAATATTGAGTGACTTTAAATTAAGGATGTGAATCAGCCCATGAAACTGAACAACTTTCCACCAAAAACAGGTCGAAATATTTATGGAAAAAAAAACTCTCCTATTCATATTTGTGCGATCAGCTGATTTGCATTTATATGGTACTAGCTTTCCGCCCGGGACTTCGAGAAAATTATGTAGCTTATGTCCATCAGGGATAATGTAGGATTCTAATGGTGAAAGAATTTTTCAAATCCGTCCAGTAGTTTCGGAGCCTATTCAATGCAAACAAATAAACAATCAAATCTTTCCTCTCTATAATATTAGTATAGAAGATGAAAATTTTGTTAAGTATTGAATTATATACGCATAAAGTTTCGCTAATTAATTTAAAGTCGCACCACAAAAATAAGTGCTTTATTTGCACACAAGGACATACAATACACAGACATATTATAGAACATGCGGTGATAGCCCAGTTGGTAATGAGCCAGACTTGTAATCCGAAGGTCGTGGGTTCAAATCCTGGTGCGGGCCTATACCACTAAATTCGTCTTTTTGGATTTATGTACGGATTTCTAATTATCACTTGCTCAACAGTGAAGGAAAACATCGTGATGAATAAAACCCGCGTCCAAGAAAATTCATTTTCGAAAGACGAGCAGTCCACCAACCCGCATTGGGCCAGGTGGTGGAATCCAGGTAAATCCCCTTCGTGTTTCAAAGGGAGGCCCCGTGCCCCTCGGTGGGGACGTATATGGGCTGAAAAGAGAGATTATAGAACATAGCATACAATAAGGCGGCCTTATTGCTTGAAAACATTAGTTATTCTTATAGTAATAGGCATTGAAACTCCTAAACCTTTTACGGAAAACCGTGGACTAGCTATTATGAAAACTTTGTAGGTGATGGTCGTAAAATATCCTACAAAAGAACATAAAACTTAACTGCTTATGGTTGCTAAAGGGATTTTGTTAAACATAACTAAGTTGATAGTTTTATCTGAAATTCACATTATTTTCTTGTATTTCATTATTGACCTGGGTTGTTTCTTTGAATTGCAAGCAAAAAGTGTTGCAATGTAACAAAGTTATGCCGTGTGGTGACCTGCCTCCAAGTAATCCATCCCAGGCGACGAAACTTCATTTTTTTTATGAATCTGAGGTGTCGTCCTATGGTCTCATGCGGTGTGGTAGGCTCTGTAAAGGGCCCGGCCGTCTGGTTCGCGACCACCCTCCTACCGAAGTCCGACGCCAAACAGCTTGCTGTGTTCTGTCGGTGCGTGGGAGTCCAGTACCTTTATAGGCTTTTTCTGGGTTAACTGGCTCCATCGTCGACCTCATCTTTGACCTTTATGGTCAAGATTGAGGTCAAGAGTTAACCCATCTTAAAAAAAAAAGTTGGTAAATTATTGTGAGGTTATAATGGTTCATTGGGCCTTTTTATAATTCGAACGGCACGGCACGGCGCGGCAAAATTTGAATTACCATTGCCCCCTATGTTCTTAGCTTCTAGTATCACTAGTACTTAGGAAGCAATAGTAATACAATTTTGCCGTGCCGTTTTCGTATTAAAAAGGCCCAATGGGTGTCTGTAAATTTGTAAGAAAAAATGTTAAGCTGCCTTAACTGAACAATTTAAGGAACTTAGGTTGAAATGTGGAGAAAACATTTGCCTTTCCATACAACTTTAGCGAAAAGCTGTTTGCCTTTAACATAAGAACTAAATGTATGGCTTTGCGAATTTCATATTTCTTATAGGGGTGATAAAAGTGAATAACCTATAAGAATAGTATATTGTGCAACTCGGGAATAAAAGACGGATTTTAAGCGAGGGCCAAAGTTGGATCACGAGCAAATGAAGGATTCTAAATTATTGAATCACGAGGTCGAGGAGGAGGTCGTATGTCTATACATTTGAGTGTTCGAAATTCAAACACCAAAATTGACAAAAAAAGTGCTCTTTTTTTACGTGTTTTGCGGGAGCAAAAGAATCTTTTTAGGGTTCTAAATTCAAATACCAAAACTGTGACTAAAAGAACTCTTTATCCCCAATTTTCAGGGGAAAAAGAAGCTTTTTAGAGGGGGAAGGTATAAAGTTATTTAGTTTTACCATCTCCTAAATTTTTAAACGTTAAAAGTCACCCCCCACAACAACAATATACAATATTGATTAAATATTCCCTATCGGGGTAGGAACATCGCATTCCATAACTAGGTTTAGCATTATTTGTGTGTTTGTTCATCCTTCCTTCACATCGAAGTGAATTGTGAAAAATATCGACAAAATTACTTACACATAGGTTCTTTAGCTCCTATAAGGCTAAATTGTGGCATAAGCTAATATCTCTCGTAAGCGATGAGGAAAGATTTTTGTAAAATTACAAAAATACAAATCATTTGTAATGTTATATTATAGCAGGGGTGGGCCACCCGATCGCGATCGACCGGTCGATCGCGACTGTTAGTCCAGTCGATCGTGGCAAGGCAAAAAAATAAAAAAACATTTCAGAATTAAGTTTTTTACTACATGAAAAAATACTACATGATTGTGTACTGAACTATGCTGTTTCATTTAAGATTTCAAGAAGTATGTAATTGGTAGATCGCACAGGGTTTCGTTAGTAAACAGGAGATCTTGGATATAATCAAGTTGGCCACCCCTGCTGTATAGTATGTAACGAATAAACTCGAAAACTACTGGACCTATTTAAAAAATCCTTTCATTATTAGAATGTTACATTATCCCAGAGTAACATAGGCTTCATAATTTTCCCGAATTCCCACGGGAAAAAGAACCGCGTGGAAAGCTAGTCCTTACAAATATTATATGCGGAGGCTCAGAGCCTCATTCCATATGAGGCTTATTAAATGTAATAATGAAATTGTGTCGTCTGTATACAGCACCACCTATGTACAGACAACAGCACGTCAGGTTACCCATTTGCAATACGTATGTCGTCGCTATTACGACCGAGATAAGGGCGACGTCAAAGTCAACATGTATAACCAGATGTTTACTGAATTTAATATAATATGACATTTCAATAATTAATTTCAATATGACATTTAATAAATGAATAAATATAAATAAATATAATATTGAATTCAGTAATTATTATTAATTATTGTAAAACTACAATTATTAATTATTAGTATTAAATTGTAAAACTAAACTAAGCTATGGGGAATGTACAATGTACCTATACCTGAAATAAAATTGATTAATTATTATTATTATAAATGCGAAAGTAACTCTGTCTGTCTGTCTGTCCTAAACTATTAAACCGATTTTGATTAAATTTGGTACAGAGATAGATTAGAGCCTGGGAATGGACATAGGCTACATTTTATTCCACAGTTGGGCGTTTGGCACGATATAACCTGTAGTCCACGCGGGCGGAGCCGCGGGCGGAAAGCTAGTCTATACTAATATTATAAAAAGGAAAAATGTGTATTTTTGTATGTAACGAATAGACTCCGAAACTACTGGACCGATTTCAATAATTCTTTCACCATTAGGATGCTACATTATCTCTGAGTAACATAGGCTACATAATTTTCCCGAATTCCCACGGGAACGAAGTCCCGAGCGGAATGCTAGTCATTTATAAAAGCAAGGAAGTTGAAGAGAGGATGTTGGAAACACCGGAGCTCGTTTATTTCGAATTCGCCATTAACATTGTTACGTTTACAAGGCCATGGCTCGCAGTCATTGCCAAGGCCTTCCAGAAACTTCCCACGATACGCATTTTTTCATTATTTACCTGCGTTTATCTAAAGCACAATAGTACGTTCAATTGGTTGTGTGATAATTTTCCACGTCAAAAACGTAAGAGTCACCGACTTCAATCCCAAAAAGACAATTTTTTCGAGAGTTTCCCTCAATTTCTCCAGGATTCCACCATCAGATCCTGGTTTCTTTACCATGGGACCACCCTTTCCAACAAAAAAAGAATAATCAAAATCGGTTCATAAACGACGAAGTTATCCGCGGACATACATAAAAAAAAATACGGTCGAATTGAGAAACACCAACATACACACACCAACATACACACATATCTACAAGCACACACACACATACACACATTTATTTACCTTTTGTATTTATCAAGTCATCCTTGTCACACTGTCACCAACAAACACACATACTTACAAACACACATACACATACATAACACATTAGGTAGTAGATTACTCTTGTCCGTCGGCTATGTACACACGCGCACCAAGGGTACGGCTGAAAACCAGCGTTGGGGCCTCGGCTTCAACACATGCTGAGCTGTGTCCTATTTGACATCGCACACTACAGCACAATTATACATTGTTTTGTCGTCTCCTGTATGTGTTCTTGTCCTGTGTTTTATATTGTATGTTATTTTATTTTCTTTGTGTTGTAGTGTTTTGTGTCAAATAAATGTCTTGAATCTGAATCTGAATCTGAAACCTCCTCCTTTTTTGAAGTCGGTTTAAAAGTAAAATACTGTAATACTGAAGGGTTTTAGTAAATACCCGTTCCATATTTCATTATTTTTAATTAATAAAATAACCCTCATATCAGAAGACTTTGTCGCTACTTGATCCTCTGCCTGCGCCGATAGGAACACACCATCTTAAGTAAGTCGTTAGTATTTTATTTAGCTGATAACTTTTTAACTTACTTTTTAAACTGGATTTTAAGTTACTTTGATACTTACCAGCGATTCTGTGATCTCTGCCTTCCCAAAAGAGACACTAATATGTTTTTTAAGACTCAAACCATAAAATTTAATGCTAAGAAAAATCTATACAGGGCTTTCTCTCTTTCAACCTCTCGGGTGGTTAATCAGTCCATGAAACTGAACAACTTCCCCAAGGAACATTGGTCTAAATTCGAAAAAAAAAATTTGAGTTCCCATACAAACTTCATCAGCATATTAGCGCATTTTGTTGGTAGATCAAATTTTTTTTTTCGTATTTTGACCTATTTTCGCTGGGGAAGTTGTTCAGGTTCATGGACTGATTAACCACCCGAGAGGTTGAAAGAGAGATACCTAAAGCCCTGTATATTTAAACAAGTTCGAAAAATTTCCTTCGAGTTCCTTAAAATTCATAAGCAAGGTAGGTAGGTAGTTGAAATTCTAAAGGGCTAAGACCTCCAAAGGTTTCCTAACTAATTTAGAATCACCCCATATTTAGTTAGTTAAAACAATGAATCCAACCAACCGAAAACCAATTAAATAGTGCAGACGCCAAATCCAGGGCTAAGCCCTAAAAAAGCTAAATAAAAGGTCGGTTTGTTACACCCCGTTGCGCCTTACCTTGTCTGAGGCATTTCACTGGCTTCCCGCGAATATAGGGCAACCGGCTTGCCTCACACCTGACTGGGGCAAAAGGTCAAGGGCACAAGGACGCGGCCCGACTCAAGGCCCCTTACGTCATTCCATATTCAAGGACAATAGGCTCGTGTTTTGTTTCGTGTTCTAGCTTCAGCTTTTGAGTTTTTTAAATATTTAATCGATGAATGTAGGTAAGTAACACAAAACTTAAAAAAGTACATATTCTTGACTGCAGAGTGTGCGATTCGATACTTAGAGTAGATAACCCATAGAAATAAAGGAAATGGGCTGTAGGTACATATGATTCAGAACATTATCATTGATGGAGAAAATAAACTAAGTTGCGTGTGATTTGATTTGATATTAATGAAAGAGAAAAAACAAACTTGGCTTTAAACTGATTACGTTCAAAGATTACGTTATATTTATTCTAAATTGATATCTTACATTGAAATTGGCCGCGTTGGAGCTCATCCAGCGGCCACGACCACGAAAAAGAACCGGTATCATTCTAATTTTAAAAATTCCCCCTTCATTTGAATTTGAAGACGCGTCAGTAGTAACATAGTATTTTTAATCGATCGATTTAATTAAAGAGGGTAAAAGGACCTACTTTGAGTTATCACAATTTTAAAGTTTTTCTTCTTCGCGTTTCTTTCCACTACTGACTGGAGATTGTGGAGATTAGTATTGGCAGTAAGCTCCACCCGCTATCTCTCGCCAAATAGAATAGTTATATTCCACTGTTTTTGAATTTTGTAAAGTGTAATGCAATCTACTAGTTTATGATTTTTTTTTATTTTAAGATTGAATTAAATGGTGATTAGGTAGTGATTTGTATATATGCAATCAGGGCAGATAATTATCCTTCAATTGTACAGCAGCTATTAAAATAATCGTTTAAATGACACTTTAATGCGATGGATAGCTCTGAATGGATCTGATGCTGGCGACTGGTCTGAGTGAGAGTAATTCGGCTGTTCGGCAGCGGGTGGCCAGGAGGCGGGCGGCAAGGCCAAGGTTGGCGGAAGGGCCGCGGTGCGGGCGCGGGGTGTCGCTCGGGCTTAACGCTCCGCGCGCTCCCGCACTCACCATTCTGCACCTAGCAGTCGACTCTGACGGTTGTACAAGCGCAAGGTAAGCGGTGGCTTCTTCAACTAAAATCTACCGGCACGTTATCATCCGTTATGTCGCCGCCGCTCGGTCGCCCTGTGATATCATATCGTTTCAATCGCCTGATACCTAATAGTGTGACAACTTGAAGTATTTCAAGATGTGAAGATAACGTCGAAAGTGTTATTTCGTCGATAAAAGTAATTCTACACTTCAAGAAACCGGAGTTACATTTAAATTTCGTTCGCGAAGGTAACCGGCGGCTGTTATAGGGGAAGTTTCCCTCCGAAAAGTTTTGAAGCGGTTCCCGAAGGGCGGGAAGCGTAAGACCGCGTGCGTGCTGCGTGCCGCGTCCACCGCGCATCGATCCACCCCGCACCCTCGGCACTCCCGTCACTGATACACTCATTTCGGCAAAATATCATTCCATCATTGCATTTAGAATCCTCCATTCCTTTGTTTATTTGCAGTAGTTACCGTGAATTAGTGCATGTTTAGCCTATAGTTATAGTTGATATATTTGTGAAAATGGGTGGCTGTGCAACAAAAGAAAACAAGGAAAACAAGCCGGCGGACGAGGGTGACGGGTGCGTACCTATCTCCAGATTTTCCAGCCGGTATTCATCCGGAAATCGCTATTTCGCTCTATTGTCCTTTATTATTTAAATTTGTTTTTAACCACCCTCAATTATAATAAAGTAGCGTTATCAGCCTAACTATAATAATTTCATCTATACATTTCTTTATTACATTGTTTAGGAAACATACAGTTCCAAACAATGTATACCTACATTTATCAGAGACTAACAATGAGACCAAATAGAGATCGCGACGAATAATGCAATTTCCGGATTTACGAAACACAATTCCACTTACTATAAATTCTATAGTGATCCCCGGTGACAATACTGTCTAATAAAACTTTTTTAAATATTTCAATTTCAATAAATACGCATTAATGCCTACCCATCTCAAAGAAATGTTTAAGGTGGTTTTGTTTTAAGATGTACAAGGTATATTTTTTATTAATTTAGTGAGTGAAACCGTGCACAGACCGGCGATTGTCCGGCGTTTGTGGCCCTCGTGTGCCATCAGCAATTATACGATTCTTGGAAAGATAAGTTGATACCGTAATCTGATGATGCTTGACTGTTGTGCTATGGTACCTACATGCCTTCTCGAATGAAAATGAATGCAATAAGAAACAAGAAACTCGCGATAACACGTTCGTGAGCTGGCTGCGAGTGGGAGGCACGGCTGCGCGCCACGGAGCAGCACCGGTGCGCAGTGAGCTGACACATCCGTTCGACTTGCGCGTGTCGGTCAAGGCGACCTCTTGCTAACTTACGTAATTCCAACAGAAAATCCAGTATTTCTTTGGGTGTGTTCAGCAAAACATTCTAATCCAGACAGTCCGCGTGTAACACCTCCCTTACCCGACGTCGTTTAACCATTTCTCAATCATACAGTGGCTTTCTATAATCCATCGTCATGAATTATAAGCTAAAAGTCACAATCCCGGTCGTGGTATGCGGTGGCGCTGTTCTTGCATATTACCTCATCAGGCGGTTCGTAAATAATTGTTTATAGATTTATTTTTAACTCACATTCAATGTTTGAAAAGTTTTTGGATGCTATAATTTAACATTACTAGGTTTTTAAATCTGTGTAAGGGAGTTTTTTTTTTATGTTACTATTTAAAACCAATATTTATTATCTTCTCAATTACAAAATTAGGTTGTCAGTAGAATCCTTCGATTCAAGAAACGACAGGTACATCCTTATTCTTTTAAAAAATAATTTGAATGACATACACGCATGACGTCACATGACGTAATCAGATTCGGTTGGCCGCGTTTTCCGTGAATTTTAAAATAATTTTGGCTAGAAGTTTTCTATCAAAAAATTTAACGAAAATGTGTACCCGGGCGACATGTTCAGCTTTGAAAGCGTTAGTTTGTGTTTTTAGTAGTTACAAATTGGTTATTTATAGGTTTTATAAAGTTTCTATGTTGTCTTGCAGAAAAGCCGCAGCAATGGTGGACGCCGCAACCCTCGAGAAGCTAGAGGCTGGTTTTACCAAGCTACAGGCCTCTGACTCCAAGTCGCTGCTGAAGAAGTACCTCACCAGGGAGGTTTTCGATGCTCTGAAGAACAAAAAGACCTCCTTTGGCTCCACACTCCTGGATTGCATCCAGTCAGGTCAGTAACACGCCTTTTTTCTTTGCATTTTATAAATTTTAGTGTACAATGCTCCAAATTCAAATTCATTCTAACTAGAATATGAATATAAAATCAAATCTTTATCACTTTAGAACAAGTGACTTAGCAGATGCCTCATTTAAGGAATTGACGGAATACCATTAGGTACTTGCTATAAAACTTGTTAGTTTAGGTACTTACCTACCTAACATGACCCAGCGACCCTAAATTGTAAAAAGCAAAAATGTTTTAGTCAACCGCTCTAAGCTCAATCCAAAGCATATTTAATACTTCAATCATGAAATATTTCTAAAATATAATTCTATAAAAATACATAAGTAGGTAAGCAAATTAATTCATAGAAGACCTAAAATATAAAATAGTAATTATAGGAATAAAGAAATAACAAGAAATAAATCCAAACCAGGATTGCATAACTGAGTCATCTTCCTGTCTGTATTAACTATATTTATGCAGCTATAATCACATACAATGCAAGTAGGTATGAAGATAACATTGGTGTTGGTTTTCATGGCAGTAAACCACTGCCTAACATAACATCATTCAAAACGTTCACTAGAGACTGCATCATGCTTGACAAATGCAACCTTTTTCCACCGCAATAAGAGTCAAACTGCTAAGATTGATCTTATCTTGGCTGTACTTTGTTATGTAACTTGCTGGTAAGTGACTTAGTAACAGACTGTTATGAAAATGCATTGAACAGCCAGCACTGAAAAAAGTGTTTTAGTTGAGAAATACCTTTATAATCTGTAAATAAGCATTTATGATGACAGATTGTGATATTTTCTTAATTCTACTTGGCTTATAATAAAGTTATATAAAACTCAAAATCTTAGGACATTATGCGTAGTACTAGGCTGAATAACTTTGCATTTTTTCCATTTTAATGGAAATCTGCTAGCAGTGCACCTTAGTGATTAATGGATGACGCTCTGACATACTTCAACCTGTAAAGGGTTTCCCTGTATTATATTTTTCCTATATTTTAATTTTATAGGAAATACTCAGACAATGCAAAACCACAATGGTGTGTGTGGTTGCTATTTTTCGTAGAATTGAATTCTCCCTTATTGTATAGGTATAGTCAAGTGTATGTGAATTTATTTTATTTACTCATCCAATGGATGATGTTTGAAAATAAAGATATTTACATTAAACCTTTTATGTTGACTTTTCATTTATGGGTAAAATATTCTAAGAATATAGAGGTAGGTACTCTTCAATCAATAATAAAATAATAAATGATCCAACCAAACTTATTGTAAAGAATAAAGAATTACTTAAATACCAAATCTGTTAATACAATTCTTTATTTATTGCAAGCAAATTGATCGAATAGATCCCTAATAAAAATACAAATTATTATTATAATATTATATATTTGCTTACATAACTTAGCACCTACCTGAATAAAGAAAATTCAATTTCATATTTTCAATAACTATCATTCTATATCAGCTCATTCTAAATATTTATTTAGAAATCTATTTGGTGTAAACTAAATAAGTTATGCTCCATTGTAATCTTATGACTAATATTAACGGGAAAAAATACAACCTACTAAATAAAATACAATCTAACAGTAATTTTATTGCCAATTAAATAGGCAATCATAAAATATGCTAGGTATTATTATATTTTACCCATACATAGGTAGTAGGTATACACAGACAAAAGTGGAGTTTGATTTACCAATACATTACTTTCATAAATACACATTCCTATGTCTCATTGGGGTAGGCAGAGACCACAAATTGCAATTCGGCACAATCTAAACAGGCTTTCTTTCACTACCTTTACAGGGCTTTAGGTATCTCTCTTTCAACTGCTCGGGTGGTTAATCAGTCCATGGAACTGAACAACTTCCCCAAGGAACATAGGTCAAAATACGAAAAACAAGTTTTGATCTCCCATACAAAATGCGCTAGGTATATACTGAAGAAGTTTGTATTGGGAACTCAACATTTTTTTTTTTCGTATTTTGACCTATGTTTCTTGGGAAAGTTGTTCTGTTTCATGGACTGGTTAACCACCCGAGAGTTTGAAAGAGAAATACCTAAAGCCCTGCATATTCGTAGCTAGATATCCGCTCGCGACTTCGATCGTGTGTAAAAAGTAGCCTGTCACTCTCCAGTCTTCCATCTATCCCTGTGCAAAAAAATCACGGCGATCCGTTGCTCCTTTTCGACGAACAAACTACTATATTTCTGACTAATAATATTAATGCAAAAGTTTTTAAAGGTTTGTTACTACTTCACACAAAAGCTAAAGGACGGAATTTGATAAAACTTTGCAGTAATATAACTTAAACATCAGAATATGTATTGGTTATTTTCTAACACCCTTTTCTTCTATCATGCATTTAAAATTTTGAGTTTATCCTCAACACTATCCTACTAAAATTATAAAATGCGAAAGTTTGTGAGGATGTATGGATGTTTGTTCCTCTTTCACGCTCAAACGGCTAGACCAATTTTGATAAAATTTGGTATGGAGGTAGCTGACACCCTGGATTAACATTGAGGCTACATAATTTTCCCAAATTCCCACGGGAACGAAATTCCGGGCGCACATCTAGTAATTGATACATTCCTCAACCAATATCAATCTCACACCACTTTCCAGTAGATGTTTATTTAAAAGTAATGATTACTGCGAAATGAAGCGAGCACTCTGTACGTATAATGAAATCTGAACCATTGAAAGAATAACAAACACAGAACAGGCCACGTATTGAGAACTATTCGATTCTATACCAAACATCCGCCTTATAAATAACTTGCTTTCCGCCCGTGATTTCGTTGCCGAGGAAATTATGTTGCAATTGCAGAAACTTTCAAAGTTAACATACAAACATAAGCTCACTCCTTTGTCCCATTGGGGTAGGCAGAGACCACAGATTGCCACTTGCTACGATCCAAAGGACACCTCTTCCGCTTCGTCTGCATTCATAATATGCTTTATACATGCTCTTCGGATTTGGGTACTCCTAACACGGCCTTTTCTCAGTACATCTCCAATTTGGTCTAAGTACGTTCGCCTCTTCCGACCCTTTTAACTAATTTTAAAGTTAAAACTCTTTTTAGTTTTGTCATCCTTGTTCGCGTCAAGAAGACAGAAAGTTACAGTATGATAGATATTTAAAGTAGTATTAAGTTAAATGGACGTCTGAGTGTAAGCTATATTACTGCAAAGTTTCATCAAAATCCGTTCAGTAGTTTTTGTGTGAAGGACGAAAAAACGATATTCTTAAGCATTTTTGATGTTTTTATCAGATAACGTCTGGGTATTTTATGACATTGTATTTATGTATGTATAGTATAGTTCAGTAGGTAACAAGGTATTGTTGTTTATTGATAAAGATAACTGATTAAGTCCTTAGATAACAGATAATATATGTGATAACAGATAAGCTTATACTCCGTGTTAGCTGAACTGCTACAGATATAAAAAAAATACATTTATTTCAGGCACAGGTCCCATATTTCACATTTTACATAAATTAAGTTAAATGAATAAAAAAAAATGTCAAAAAAAAAATTATAAAAAAAAAATGTCAAAAGTATTTTATACTACTTAGGTACTTAGGTCATAAAAGGTAACAAAATAAATTAAATTAAAATAAACATATCTCTAGTTTAGTTGAAACTTTTACTCTTGCATACCTACTTAGGCAGTGTATTACATAAAAATGTAGGTACCTAGTTGTTATCATATCAATCTTAATACTCTTGGACTTTGTTGGAGATATTGTAACATAGTATTATGAAAAACTAGACTTATTTTTCTCACAAATTTGCATTTTATTCCAGGTGTTGAGAACTTGGACTCTGGTGTCGGAATCTACGCCCCCGACGCGGAATCTTACTCCGTGTTCGCTGACCTCTTCGACCCCATCATCGAGGACTACCACAATGGCTTCAAGAAGACCGACAAGCACCCGCCCAAGAACTGGGGTGATGTGGAAACCCTTGGAAACCTTGACCCCGCTGGCGAGTTCGTCGTTTCCACCCGCGTTCGTTGCGGCCGTTCCATGGAGGGCTACCCCTTCAACCCCTGCCTAACCGAGGCTCAGTACAAGGAGATGGAAGACAAAGTCGCCTCCACCCTCTCCGGGCTCGAGGGCGAGCTTAAGGGCACTTTCTACCCCCTCACCGGCATGTCCAAGGAGACCCAGCAACAACTCATCGATGACCACTTCCTATTCAAGGAGGGTGACCGTTTCCTACAGGCCGCTAACGCTTGCCGCTTCTGGCCCACTGGTCGTGGTATCTACCACAACGAGAACAAGACCTTCCTCGTCTGGTGCAACGAGGAGGACCATCTCCGTCTCATCTCCATGCAGATGGGTGGTGACCTCAAGCAGGTGTACAAGAGGCTGGTGACAGCTGTCAACGATATTGAGAAGCGCATTCCGTTCTCTCACCACGAACGGCTGGGATTCCTCACCTTCTGCCCCACCAACCTTGGCACCACCGTTCGTGCGTCTGTCCACATCAAGCTGCCCAAGCTGGCCGCTGACAAAGCCAAGCTGGAAGAGATCGCATCCAAGTACCATCTCCAAGTGCGAGGCACCCGCGGCGAGCACACCGAAGCCGAGGGCGGAGTCTACGACATCTCCAACAAGAGGCGCATGGGACTCACCGAGTACGACGCCGTCAAGGAAATGCACGACGGCATCGCTGAACTGATCAAAATCGAGAAGTCCCTGTAAACCGATCTCGCTATCAGTATTTTTTGTATTATTTATCGTTTTCGCATAAGTATTGGATGTTGGTTGTGCTGGCTCGGCGGCGGCGGTGCGATCTAGTCAGCCGGGCGCGCCTCGGGCCGGCCCCGCGGGCGGCCCACTATACTGTTTTTCGTAAAAGTATTTTCTATAAGGAAATGGAAAATAAAGACAGCTAGCGTTAAGACCAAATCTTGTTTTATTATTTACCTACTAAAACCTATTAGTAAATGATGAAACGGTAGTGTACGGAAAGTCAATCTTCAAACGAGCATTCCGCACAGGACTTCGTTCCCGTGAGAATTCGGAAAAATTATGTACCTAGCCTATGTTACTTAGGGAAAATGTAATAAGTACCTATTCTAATGGTGAAAGAATATTTGAAATTGCTTCAGTAGTTTCATTGCCATCAGAGGAAAGATTTGATGCAAACAATCAAATCTTTCCCTTTATTAGTGTAGAGAAGTTAGAACATTCAGGATACTACAATTTGAACATAGATGTAGTTAGTATATCATCAATAAATATTATTAATATTACCGAAGTGTTAATATTTTTTTGAAATAGCAACATTTACGTTAAATAATAGAGTTGTCTAGTAGCTCATAACGTTCATATAACGTTATTTAACAGTTCTTAGTCTAGATACCAGCGATACATTTTCAACGCACGTCGCAGCGCAGCCCTATAACTGTCAGTAATGACAATGTCTGTCATTTGAAGTAGATTGTTTTTTTTTTTTTTTTTTGGGTCTTTGGCGGGAACTCGGCGTGAGTGGTTGCTTTGTCAATTGAATTTTCGTTTTCGGCGTGAAAAAGTTGTTTAATGTGTAAAAGTGATAGTGTATTATGCAGTAAATTGACTAAAATTCGTGTAGTGATGAAAAGTTCAAGTGATAACAGTGTGTCTGCTCCGTTTGGTACCGACAAAGATCCTCGCGGTTGTGCTTCTCGCCGCCAGTTTTCGTAAAACAGACGCTATCCGGTTTTACGCAGAACATGAGGAGCTTAGGGCTTAGGTTAAGTTGAAAAAAGAAGATTTTTCACTGAAGACATGGCTGTATGGACATAGTTTCCTTTGCCTTTCCCGAAAGGGATAAATTTAACAAAAAAAAAAAAAAGTAGATTGTTTTTCGCATTCAGATTCGTACGTACATTTAATTTTACCGAAATAACATAATGGCAACGCCGAAACCTGAGAAAGAGTTACATTTACCTTTATCTAGAGTAAAAACTATAATGAAAAGTTCACCAGACGTCGATGCCGTGGGTCCAGAACCGCTGTACTTAGTCACCAAAGTCACTGTAAGTAAACACAAACATAACCTATTGTTTAGTATTTTGCAATTTTTGCTCTTTAAGAAGCCCGATATATTTTTTGTATCCTGTAATTATAGTTTATGTAATTACTTAAACTTTTTCTCTTCACCTGCAAGCTATTTTTAATTCACAAAACTTATAAGTACGTAACATTATGTTACAGGAGCTATTCGTCATGGATTTAGCAAAACGAGCGCATAGAAACGCAAAGAACATGCTAGAATACAAACATATTGCTGAAGTCGTTCAAGAAGACGACACTTTAGATTTTCTTAGAGAAATAATGCCTCGTAAAATAACTGTCAGGCAGTATAAAGAGTTAATGGCGAAAAAGGCGGCAAAAGGTGGCGAGTCAGATGATGATTCGAGTGAGGAATCCAGTGAGGAGGACAGTAGCGAGGAAACGAGCAGTAGCGAAAATGAAGACTGACACAAGAAAAGACATTAGGGTTATGTCAAGTTAAAGAGTTCTATGGAGTCATTTTCCAACTATGAATGACCCTATAGGTCCCAGCCTTATAATAACCTTTTGCTGTATGAAACAGATTATGTATAGTTATCAGTCAGTCAAAAGTCCTTTGAAAACGGCCCTAGGCCAGCCTCTTTACCACAAGTTGGATAACATTCCTTGTGACAGTTCATCAATGGAAACTGCAAAAATATGAATTGTATTTTTGTTCATTATTTGATTTCAATGTATTAGTCGTTATGTTATTGAAATGTAGAAATTATTCTGAATAATGCTTTTCCCATAAAAGAAATATTTTAAATTAATAATTATGAAAACATAACTCAATATCAATTTATTTTCGGATTTTTTTCTGATGGAGATGACTAGATGACCAAAATATTTTTCATACAGAATCTCATTTTTTTTTATAGTAATGAAGTAAATAAAGCATTTTCTGTGTTGTAGAAGATTGTTAGTATGTTCATTATTAGTTTTAAAGCAAGTGCTTTAATCATTATAAAATAATATTCAGTAATTATTAAGTAAGTATTGCACTTAATTAAAATTTTTCATGGAATAAAGATTTGAAATGTAAATCAAATATACGGCTGTTTATTTTTAAATTAAACGCCATCTGTGGATGTACCGACGAAGCGGTGATCTGAAAAACATTACAGATGGCAGCACCTTGCGTAATTAAGACAATATTGTCGAGGACAAAATATGTACTTAGGGGCCATCCATAAATTACGTCACACGTTAAGGGGGAGGGAGGGGGTCGACGAAGTATGACATTGTGTGACAAGGGGGTGGGAGGGGTCCTTCATTTCGTGATGTCACATCTCAAAATCTATTATAATCTAAGTGTTAAAACACGAACTTTGAACTATTAACGAGAAACTCAAATACATTTGCAACTCTATCTTTATAAATATAAGGTTCAAATTGTTAATTTCTTGAAATGTTACTTTTGATGTTAATTTTATTAAAAAATAATTTAAATGGAAACAACTTATTTCGGAACTGCTTTTTTTATTCAATAATTACTTTACTAGATGTAAAATTGTAAAATGTGTGACGTCACACTAGGGCGGGGGGAGTCTCACAAATGTGACCAGCTGTGACATGGACGGGGGGGGTCAAAAAATTATGAAATTCGTGTGACGTAATTTATGGATGGCCCCTTATATGTTTAAATAAATAATATCAGTAGGTAAAAAATAAAGCCCTTTATTCCTTAATAAGCGTTCTCCTAAGGCCCTCTGTCCTAATAACCTTTCTCCGATTTGGTCCAGCTATTCACTGTCTCAGGTGAATAGCTATATACGAGTATAAGATAAACAACAGCAAATAAGATAAATCCCTTTTATCTTATTTGCTGTTGTTTATCCAATTTATTTTGCCTCTCGGTATTTGGGATAGAAATCGTTAATTCGCGTGACGAATTCGTGAATTTCATTACTTGCTTCACAATAAATGCACTGTTTGGGATTCGACTGACGTTAATTAAATTGTTACGTGTACATTCAATATAACTTATTAATTGTAATTAATTGTACATTCAATATAAACTTTTTGATATTCAACTAGAGGGTGCCCGAGACTTTTCTTCCTTTCTCCTTCTTCTTCTTATCGTGTAAATATAGTCAAGTGTGTGGCGAACTTGACTAACCCTGGTGTCAGAGTTTCTAAACCGCACAATGGCCTCTGACTTGGTTTTAACGACTGTAGTCAATCGACAACAGCCGGAACCGATAGCTTAGAGTTATTTCAGAATTAGTTAAAATTAGAAAATAAGAAAATTTGTAATGCGATTAAAAAGAGCACCCTCAGAGTTTCTTGCCTGTTCTTCTCTGGGGAAGACTGCACCTTTGCGAATAGGCGTAGAGTCAGTAGGGTCAATAGAACGAATACGTATGTATGTATTTAAATCCTTTAATGTTTGTTTGTATGTATTTCATGTAATCTTGACTTGTTTTAAGTGGCATCCTGAATGTCCTATAAAATAAAGATTTTTTCTATTCTATTCTATTCTAACGTGCCCTCCGAATCACGGAAACGCTCTTGATAAATTGCCACTTTGGTCACCCATCAGGTTCCCTGCCTCTGTACGTTGCTTAACCTCACTGATCGGTTCAGATCAGCGAGCGCCACCGGGCTACGAGCCTTTTTCCTTGTCTATACCGTTAAGGGGACCTTTGCGTAAAATTTTATCTTTATAGGTCCACAGGTTTGGGCTGGGCGTTGATGAGTCAGTGAGTCAGAATCTGCATTTTTATACCTAGGTATTAAAGATTAAATATTTTAATTTCATACCAAATAGTCGATAGTGCTTCTAACAAATACAAACAAGATATCTTGTAGGCGCTTAAAACTTGACATTTAAACACTTAACGTATTTTTTAATGATCTAAAATCTAGATTATTGGTTTACTGTTTTACAGTTTTCCATTAACCATACATTTTATGTAACTAATCATTGGATGTTAATTATAGTATAGCTGTTTACAGTGCGGGTCCTAAAGGTGTGAATAAACAAAAACGAAGCCCTTGACTAGATAACAATAAGTAGTAAGTCAACTGAAGTGACCTCTGGCGGAAGGTTGCGGTTTACCGCACCTAGTTAACCGTAGGACTTCAGTTTAACTTTTTTCTAGCCTTTGTCAGGTGAGGTGTCAGGAGCGTTACAAACTTATTGATTTCTATCGATCGCAAATTCCGAATAAATGTCTTCAGCATTAAGGCTAGGTCTAAGTGATTTTTAAATCCCCGACAAAAAAGAGAGGTGTTTTAAGTTTGACGTGTAAGTAGGTATATCCGTCTGCCTGTGGCATTGTATATAATCGTTCCTTAGTTTGCTTACTAAATATAGTAAGAAACGATTGAGGAGTGAATCAATTTTATTATGTTTTTTGTCTTCTGAAAAGACGTTACATATTTTATTGTAATAAAGTATGCTTCGAATAGGTACGAAGTGATTCTATAAAGAAACTAGATAGGTACGCAAACAGGTCGCAAAACCAACTTAGATTTTACAAACTTATACTTATATTTAGCGTAAAAAATTTCAGGTTTTGCAGGCGAAATAAATCTGTAACAGTATTCTTGCTTTTACGATTTGAAATGGAATATATATCTAAATTAATTACAGTTATGAATTATGATTATTAAAACATTCAGCACATGTGAATGTTTTTATGACCTGACTGGTCTAGACCATGAGGCTACAGTTAGATTGGCTGATCTGACTGAATACCTAGTTGTCAAGGTTGATCCAAGGGCCGACATAACATGACATAGGGTGTATATTTTTCCAAAAAAAGTTAAGTACATTGTTTTTAAAGTACTTAGTCGATACGTTGGAAAATATAAAACTTTTGAGCAGTATAAAACCCGTTTCATTGAAAAGAAGGAAGATAACCTATTTGGTGAGTTAGCAACAGAAACTAGCAAATTTCCTTCTCGATGGACTCAGTTTATTGCAGAACACTTTTCTATACTGCTGCACACCCACAATGACATCGCAACGCGACGCGACATCGTCGGCTGCATCGCTCTCCGAGTATTGCAAGTCATAACAAGAACAAAGAAACATTTTATAGACTTCGGATGGAATACACCAGCAGCTCTTTTCCTCGACTTCTTTATATATTACATGCTAAGAATAGTATCTATTGCCTAATACGCTAGATACTATGTTAGTATTCGGGTTGACTCCACTTCCACTACCAGAACTCCTGGCTGGTTAAGTCATTGGAACTGAACAATGGTTAGCTTAGCGTTTACTTCATTTTTTTCTAAATCTGAGGTGTCGTCCTATGGTCTCATGCGGTGTGGTAGGCTCTGTAAAGGGCCGTCTGGTTCGCGACCACCCTCCTACCGAGTCCGAGGTCAAACAGTTTGCTGTGTTCCGTCGGTGCGTGGGAGTAGGTACCAGTGCCTTTACAGGCATTTTCTGGGTTAACCCGCTCCATCGTCGACCTCATTATGGTCAAGATTGAGGTCAAGAGCTGTTAACCCATCTTATAAAAAAAACTGCTTTTATTTGAATTAGAGCTACCAAACTTAATGGCTGGCAGATCAAAGCTTTTATGGATATCGTCGCCTTGTCTATTAATATAAACTATTGGTATGTAGTAGTGGTCGAAATTGGACTGTTTTATTCTAGCAACTAGCTTTCCACCCGGGACTTTATTCCCGTGTGATTCGGGAAAATTAGGTAGCCTATGTGGTAATCCAGGGTGTCAGCTACCTCCAATACCAAATTTTATCAAAATTAGTTCAGACTTTTGAGCGTGAAAGAGTACATACATACATCCTCACAAACTTTCGCATTTATAATATTAGTTAGGAAGGATATCCACTTTTCCCCTTAAAACATTTCCTGTAACCAATAATTGTGTCATAGGTACGCCTGGTGCTTTTCAGCAGTAGGTGAAAATAAAAATTACTCTTTCCTAGAGATACAAAAAAAACTGTAGTTTTCAATTCAATTCAATCCTTACTAATATTATAAACGTGAGAGTTTGTATGTATGAAGGTATGTTTATAACTCTCACGCAAAAACTACCAAATGGATTCAATGAAACTTTACAATAATATAGCTTATAAATCAGAATAACACATAGGCTCCATGATTATCAAAAAATCCGACGGGAACCAAGTCCCGGGCGAATAGCTAGTTTAAAATAATTCCCATTAATTAACCTTGCGCTGGGTAAGTAGCATTTTTTCGCGTGTACGTTTATACACTGTTTGAACAGCGAGAGACCTGTTGGCCAATGCATTCAGGATGCCGTTCGAGTGCGTATAGTTAGCAGCCTCAGAGACGATTTTGATGGTAGGTGCCGCGCACGCGTCTTAGCAATGCGCTTGCGGATGATTGCATAGAAGCAGTCAGTAAACGCCTCGGCAAACATTCCCGATGCACTGGAGAATCGCGGCTATTGCTTATCTATCTTTGTAACGTATGATGTATAAGTATTGTCATCTTAAGAAAAAATACAATTTCTGTAAGAGCAACAGTCGTAACCACTCTTACCTAGGTGTACACTATTTGAAAAATTTCGCTTAATTTTGTAAAGGACGTTATACAATTCAATTCTTTAAAAAATGCCGTCTACAATATCGTGACAAATGTCTGAGTATTTTAATGAAAAAAAAAACATAGAATGGGGAAGTCATATCAAGTAGCTAGAGAAACGTTTTATTACGCCAAAACTTCGTCCGTTGATCAGCAGGGCAGGTGAGAATGACTATTTTGGAGCACTAAGATGTCATGACCTCACACACCTCACACGCACCTCTAGCTTAAAAATTTGTGCCTGAAAACTTATTGTTTTCATTTTACGTCGCGCCTTCTACATACTTAGATAAGTAGGTAGGAGTGATTCATAATTAGTTTGTCAATGGCTAATTCTAAACCACGCAGTAGTAATTAGAGTAAGTAGCTACCCACAAATCAGAATCGGTCTCATGCAATCTGCAATGGTTGGTTACTCCATGCGTGAGGTTGTGCAAAATATAATTACTGATGCGGTTATTTTTAGCACTAATCTACATTATTTTTATTTTTATTATTGTTCTTTTCTATCGTTTTTCAGATATTAGAAGTGGTAAGACTGTAAGACACATTCATTCATACACATTCACTAATGGTATAAACACAAACGGTTTGATGCTCACAATTCTCGCAGTAAAATCGTGGTAACAACCCGTTTAATTATATTTAAAACTAGCTTTTTCCCGCGGCTACGCTCGCGCAAAGAACTCTTTTAGTCACTCATTTCGTTTTTGACCTCTTAGAGGATGATTTTCGGAAAATTACGAAACACATGTCCGTTTATTTGCTTCAAGGTTTATCTTGACGAAGTTTCGAGTTAAAATGTCAAAAAAATATATTTTTTTGAAACTTTGAACCTCCATTACACCCCCCTAGGGGTTGAATTTCGAAAAATCCTTTCTTAATGCTTGCCTACGTCATAAAAGACACTTTTTTGCCATAGGACATCATTCAAAACGTACCAAAATTTAAAAGTGGCGGCCAAAAAAAGTAAAGTTATTATTCAAGGGAACCTCGCCAACTCGAAAGTTAGAAAATATACACCCGAGACTTTAGCGGAGATATAGTTCACTATTTTTGTTCATGATTCAAAAAGCTATCAATTTGATAACTTGTTACAGATTTGTAACCTCCTAATTAGATCAAAATTCACTATTTATAAACCATTCTGATTCAGCCATTGCTCAGTAATCATATCTTAGGAAAAAATGGCTGAAATTATTATGCATTTTTGTATTATTACGGATATGAGATTGTATGGGTGATCACAACTACTAATGTAAACACAATGGAAAGTGTAAGCTATTATTAGTTAAAATTTCTACCACTAGACATCGTCACTCATTTGGCCACTTCCCAATACAGAATAAAAACAGGAAACATAATCGAATTGTATTGAATTCTTAAACAATATGACGAAGCTTTGACTGTGCCGCGTCGGTGATGCGTCCGCATCATGTTTATTCGGCACTTATTCATTCGCTTTGTAGGGTTGTGACGTAGGAATCTTAAATTTTATTTAGTAAGGTCAGTCGGGGCAAGTGCGCCATACTTTCTGAATAGTTGATTTTAATGTGTGATAAATTCTCTAAATATTGATATTTGAGTCTACATTTAATAAAATGTGAGAGTTTGGTATTTTGTTATTGCAATGAATGTTGATTCCATCAAAACTATCAATAATTTGACACTATTTTTGATGAAATTTCAAAACATGTACGTAGGCGCACTTACCCCTGGAAATGGGGTAAGTGCGCCCATATAAAAAATGCATTAAAGTACCGCGCTACAAGAAAAACATTGTTTTTACTCTATAGAACATGGACAATTAAAAGCATCACACTAGTTTTTTGTTTTATTATATAGTCTTTAAAGGAAATACGGCTAACATTTTGAATTTGGGGCAAGTGCGCCATAGATGGTTATTCAGGGGTTTCAAACCTTTAAATTACTTTTACAAAGTGGTTCTTTTTTTAAATTTAAATGTTTGGAGTTTGTGCGTTAGTAAATATTTTTAATAAAACTCAAATTTATTTTGATATTTATTATATTTTTTATTAATTCAAAAGATACAAATTTAAGGTAACAATTGATGTATGGCATAAAAGTATGCAAGCATACACTTTTGGGAATACGCTCTTTGGTTTCTAGTGGACGGCACTTACTGCCGTACTCAGAGACGTCAATTAAAGTTATGAAGTAATTAAATGTCATGATATCCTTGTTTACATCAACAAGACAGAATGTGACAACATCTGGTTAAATGATTAATAATTTAATTGACGTCTCTGAGTGCGGTAGTTAGAAACTTATAAGTTATTCAGACTTAGAGTGCATGGAACTTAGGAATTTACTTATATTGCTCATTAGAATAAAAATCAGCCTTTTTATTTAGACTTAGGCAAAGAACATATTGGGGTAGGCAAAGCATCAAGTGGTCATAGAACTACTTAATGCCACATTCGATAAATATTGTGAGAGATATTAAGTTGAAATATATGTACGTGGTCATAGGCTATCAGCCTTTCGCCCACAATGAAATAAAAATACAACCCTCAAATCCATTTTTACAGTACGCCTAGGAAGATTCGGCAGCTGGAACATTTTATGTTTTTCTTTCGTCCAGCACAGAAGCATTATAGTGTAAGTAATTAATTATTATGTTGTGGACCTTTGTGAACTGTGTAAGATTTACATACAACGCCACCATTCCAAACAAAATACAAAGTTAAAAATAGAAACATCACTAAAATCAAAAAGGTTGCCGAACTCTGGCTTGGGGCAAGTGCGCCATACTACTACAGTTAAGGCGCACTTTCCCCTCACTTTATTATTTTGAGGACATAATTTTAAATTGTAAAAAAAAAACATTTATTATCCTATTTAGGTGTAAAATACATTCACAGATTTAAAGAAAAACATCTAAACTTTGTACTTACCTCGTTGGTTTGCCACAAAACATAAAACTTTTAAAAGATTTGGCCGGATTTATAACACGAGTCATCTCCGATCCCACGTGCAAATGACACTCAAACTTAAATGGCGGATATGTCAAGTTACGGTGAACAGAGCCATCTGAGATTGTTATCTGGAACTATATTTTAGTTTCGTTCGTGAATTTAAGATGGCGTTAGTTGTATAAATTGTTTAGTTTTCGATATTTTAAAGGGTGGCGCGCTTACCCCGTTGGGGCACTTACCCCGGCTGACCTTATTCGCTCCATTTTATCTTACAGAAATCATTTTCTGGTTTATGTGACTAAAATATTCAAGCTATAACGATTCAATGAATATAAGTGACGTTGTGATTTGTAAGTATTGATAATAATAATTAAAGAGGGAATTATTTTGTAATCCCCGTGCATTAATTATCATGAATTGAATATGTATGAGTTGATTAAACGTCATTTTCATGAATTTTATCTTTAATCTGTCAAAATATATTAATTCACTCATTTTGTGTTTTTTTTTAAGGTTAGGTATACAAATAAGTTTTAAGAATTGATTTTGTATTTTTGACTCAATTTTCGTGTTTTCGCACCATTTCTATAGCATTGAGATGGTTTTTAATCATTTGCTAAGTCATTCTCATAGCTTCAGCAAGTTCACTAACATGATTAAGTTACATACGTCTTAGTCTCATACGATTCAATACTAATTACGCCATCTATTGTATATCCCTCAAACTTATTTGTACACCCAACAAGATCTCCTACACCGTTGAGACCTGCCTAGTTTATTAGATCTTGGGAGCTTAAACCGTCATTAGAAAACGACTCATAAAAAGCATTTAAGATTACTCTGATGACATTTACAATGACTTGATGATGATTCTCGAATATACTTATTTATCTTTTATGGTCTGCAAGTTAGTTCTAAAAAAAGTTTTTATGATCCCCCAACCAATTAACACCCAGCGTAATCGTTAACGTTCCTAATAAGAGTATGACATCTGATATAAAAAAAAAGCTTCACACAATAAAGTTGCAATTTTCAATTACTATCGATTAATTCATGAGCACGATTTCTATGATGACTGAATTAGTCTCGTCATTCACATTGTGGAATTTTCATGATATTTTCGCATTAAAAAACAATGCGCAGGGTGTGATTTTTGTCGGTAACTAATTACATAAAATGATGCTCTCCTGTCGTAAGGAAATACTGAAGCATGACCATGAATCTAAAGTATTATTGGTAAACAAGAGAAAGGTGGAAATGAGGAGAAAAAAAACATCACTAATTACTCAGTAGTCATTTTTTCCAAAATACTACTCAGTACTGTATGAAAACATAACCAATTATGCTTTTTTTTCTCTGTGTAACAGTCATAAAAGTTATTATGAGCCTTATTTCAGTAGAAGCATTTTATTAAAATAAGAAATAACTTTTCTTATAATTCACATTTATCTCTTGTATTTAAAGCTGAAATAATATAATTACAACTATTTATAATGATAATCTTACACAGCTGTATCGAACTACTTAAATCTTAGAAAATAAAAACCTATACTAACGGAATATCATGCTTTTTGACCATGCTTGGCTCTTATTTCCTGAACTTTGCTTCGTATGCTATTAATAATGCTCTGCAGTTTAAACGATTCCCAGCCTTTTTCACGAGCATAATTTTCAACAAAAGTCAGTATCGCTATTCTTGCCTTCTCGTCTAATCCAGGCCTGATGTGCGTGCCATCGATGTCAAAAGCTTTTGCTCTAGCGCCCGTTAACGAGCAAACACTTAACGCACTTTGGGTAAAAATTTCTACAAATAACATCCGAGCTAACATCTTGCAATCTTTGGCCACCCGTTTACAATGCGACAGTCTTATAGAACTAATAAACACTTTACTATTAGGGATAAGTTCAACGAGACCAAGTTTCGGGTCATTTTTACGATACTTCAGGGTCCATCTAGAATCAGCCGGATCGTATTCTGGTGGTAAAACAAATGTGCGAATGTTTCCACGGACCTTTTTCGGAGCTTTTCTCTTTTCATTCTCATCAGCGCTATCCTTTTCGTTGCCATCATCATCAGCATCATCTTCTCTTCGCTTAGACTCTTCACCCGTATGTCTTTTCTCATCTTCCTTCATATCTACATCAGGGTTCTCTTTCTCTTTCATCTCAACTGGATCTTGAATCACATCGACGGCAGTTTGAACTTCCGCTGTTACCTTTTTTGGTGTCATTACCGTGACTTGACTCTTTTTTGATTTTTGTAAATTTTCCACCTTATGCACTAGGCGTTCGAATGCTTTAACAGAACCAGCTGTTGATTTACATAAATCGTTAATCGCCTGATAGGTCTGTGAGATGTTCAATTTCAGTTTTCGAACAAGTTTGACCAATTCATTTTCTAGCATGTCTGCCTTATTAGTTATTGATTCAACTGACGGGTCTGATTGCTTAAGGGTTTTTTCACTAGTAGTCGTCATTACCTCTGAATTTATTATAGGAGATATACTTCGCACACCATCATCAGTATATTGCGTCGACGACACGTCTTCTGTGGGGGCCCGCTAAGTACGGCACCTTTATTCTATGCCAGGCCATTCTCTGCCAAAGTTATTCATTGTCATGGCATTTAAAACCATGGCTTTAAATAAATTGGCATCAAATGAAGGAGCCGAGTCAAAAGGTACCGGACAGTTTATTCTCTGCCAGCGTCATCTGATGCCATCATGGCATTAGATAAAGGGACCGTTCAATTTTTGTACACCACCGCCAAACGCTGCACACTTTGACAGCTCTCTACGTTTGTTGTCTTTGGTTGGGCAGCCATGTAAAGTCGCGTTCTACAATTTTAAATGAGGAGTCACAAATGGATAGGGATGAATGATTGTTATGTTGAGGCGGCTAACTTGGCGACTTTTTGTTTCAAACGCTGTGTGATTTTATAAACTCTGATTTGAAAATATTTTGAAGCTATATATTATCTTTATATTTAGTAATCAAAATAACTACAAATAAAAATACAGAAGAGAAGTTAATATTCAATGTAGATTATGAAATATCGAAGAAAAAGGTTTGTAAGTTAAAAAAGAAAAAGTAAGGTTAAATAAGGTAAACTGTACCTTTACTCATATAGAAACAAAAAGATTATAAAAACTCAAGAGAACAAGAATGAAAGTGCACAAGACGAAAATCCACAGAAAGAACCAAGTGCACAATGTATTTGTATCTAAAAAACTAAACAAGAAATGAAGTGTGAAAGATAAATGAAGGATAAAAGCAAACGCATTAATTAAAGATGACCCACAATCCTATAAAAAACTATCGATAGAGGAAACGATCGCTGGGTGATGTTAGGGGAATTTCTTTTTTTGCAAAGCCAAAAAAAGGAATTCAGTCTCTTGAAAAGAAACTGGTCAGGCCACCCTACCAGGACCAGGTGTTATATAACACCAGGACTTTTTTGCAACTCGCAGCCAACACAAGATTTTATATAAAAGGATCAAAAGATAAAGACACAAAATGGGTGTTCAAGACTTAACCAGACGGAACAAAGAAAGCATGACTTGTAGTTGTAACGCGAGGTTATCGACAAGATTATTCAGAAGAAATGTAAAAACAACAATATTGTGAATGTGTCTTTGGAATATGTTTGTCTCAAGGTTTTATTAGGATTAGGAAGCAACTAGATATGTAGATTTATTATCATTTCTAAATGGAAACTTACAGATGTTTATTTGAAATGAAATAATATTTATTGAAAGTGCTACTTAAATGGAATATGAAGTAAAAAAGGAACAGATCAAAAAAAATATTACCTATTAATGTTTAATAAATATACTTATTCTATAAAATGAATAAAAGAAAAAATTTTGCTCAATTTTATTTTGGTGTCCCTACAAAAACCATACAAAACAGTATATCTAAATCTATTATTGTCAGCTAGGTACCATGGTGAACATCAGAATGACTGTATACCTATTCAAACTTAAACTTTTTATTGCTTAGGTACCTACCACATAACAAAGTTTTATTTTAAACCCTGTGATACCCCGCAGGGGTGCAGCAATTGTAGAGGGTAGGTATGTACCTCTTTACGGCTACGGTCCGAATGACAATAATATCGATATTATCGCTCAAACATTGGTCCGATTGACCTGTTAGCGCGCTCACAGCGCTGACAGTGACGTCACTCATGACGTCATTACCGACGCCATCTTGCGCTAACAACGACCATGCCTCGACGCGTAATCACTGTGAGCGATCTGTCAAACATCTGTCAAACGCACGTCAAAATAAACAAATTGAAAGTGTTTTTCTTGTGTTTTTTTAAGGTTTTCCTTTAAAGTTCTTCTTTCTTTGTTATTGGCGTGGGTGATGACTAATTAAACTCCTTGAGCAGAAAAAAAGCTTCTTCAGAAGGTAAACAAAGATTTTGAGGTTAGAAATACCGTAAGCGCGCTAACGTTCTGGTCCGATTCGATAACTGTCATTTGTCGATTTTAGCGCTGTCATCCATTCGGACCAGGCTGTTAGCGTTGGCGCGCTGTTATCGCCAAAATCGTCATTCGGACCGTGGGGTACATTAAATTACTTATAACTATTGATGCTTACATCTACATTCTGAGGTACACCCGTCATTTTGAGGTTCACCTACCGTGCTCCACCCCACAAACTGATCTGATAAGCAAAGCAGATGCAGCATAGTGCGACCAATTAGGATTGTATCTGGATGAATTACATTATTGTATATCACTCAATTTTATATACAATATGGGATGGGAGCAAGCAGCACGAAGAGAAGAAAGGATCCAGCACAAATTATAATTTGGGTAAAGCCATTTTTCTCCACCCTGTATCAAAAGAAATTCCCATTTCAGCCAAACTGACCGAACAGCAAAAATAAAGTAGGTATGTTTCCTTTCAGAAAAATTGACTATCATCCACAAAACATGATGCGCAATAAGTAAGTATACTACGGGTGTGGCAATAAAACAAGAACTCACTGTTAAACTTTATTGTAAGATAAAAAATAGAATGCGCTTATAGACAGTCAGACAATGGATAGATACAAATCGAGAAGTGCGAGTAAAAAGAGGGTGCCTCGATCTAACAATGTGGATACCAGTCCTTTGGCATATCATCTAACACTTCCCCTTACGGAAAAGGATATAATACAAAATCCCTACACTCTCTGTCAACCCCATAACTTAGAATAACTTATCATGAATTAAGTAACATAAAAAGGAGTGAAACATTATGATTTCTCTTATCAGCCCATATACATCCCCACCGAGGGGCACGGGCCTCCCTTCGAAACACGGAAGGGATTTAGGCCATTGTCCACCACGCTGGCCCAATGCGGGTTGGTGGACACATTATGATTGTGATAACTAAAATCTATAATCTATTAAACAGTTCAAGAATACAACTTAAACTGAACAAATTGAGGTATTCATAGAAGAAATTTAAACAAAAATAGACATGCTTAATTATCATTTGTTACATTCAATCTGTGTCTGAAAAACATATGCTTATTAAAGGACAATGCTTTCATAAGTATATCTGCTATCATTTCATCAGTTGGTAAGTATGATATACTATTACAACCATCAGAAACCAAATCCTTTATGAAATTGTAACGCATTCTTTAGATTATGCCAAGAGCTTCTGTGCACTTTGATTTATCATTCAAAATTGTGCTTTGTAAAGGTGTGCCTATAAGATCTAACCAAAAGCTCCTGATAAATAAAATGTCTTAACATGCGTCGCTAATGGATAAATACTCTGCTTCAGTACTTGGCTTAGCAATGCTGCGTTCTTTTCTATTCTCCCAATTTATAGTATTATTAGTTTATATTTTAACTATAAAACCTGTAAGTGATTTCTTGTCAATAGGGTCGTTCGCCCAATCAAGATTCAACCTTTTATATTTATAAAAAATCAATCCCAAGTCCACAGTACTTGACAAATAGCGGAGAACCCTTTTGGCAGCAACCCAATGAGATCTAGTGTAGCAGTTATTAAACTGACTTAATTCAAACGTAATATCAGGCCAAGTGCACACACTCAAACACATAAGAGAGCCTATTAATTCTATATAATAATTATTAATTTTCTATTAGTAAATTGTTTACAGTTTGATTCCATACCCGACTTGCTTGCTTCAGCCCATAGATGCTTTTCTGTAACAAACATGCCTTATTAGAATCCTGTGCATAGCCAAACCCGGGGGCTGTTCCATGAATATTTCTTTAAGATTTCCATGAAAAAAAGAATATACTTAAATAAAATTCGCATTGTGGAATGCCTAACTACAGGGGAGGAACTGTCTTCATAGTCCACTCCTGGTTATTGGCTCAATCCACTTGCTTTAAACCTATTAAAAATAAATAGGCTTTTCCAGAAGAATCTATTTCCACCTTAAAATACTTGCTTTTGACTGTTTCTATTTTTCTAACTTCCAAACATTGTTTTTAAGTGATTGATATTCAATATCCATTGCTGCTTGCTAATGATCTTTAGCTAGCCAAAGTTTCAATGTATGTGGTAGGTTCCATGAATGAGAGAAAGTAAAATTCATAATCTTCATACCTATTAGGAGGAATACCTCTAGTACATCTAGTGGGTCTTTCAGATGACGTGTGCTCTTCTTGTGTCATCACGGTCTCACCTACCAAGCCACTGGAGTCCAAGGAAGACTCTGCAGAGCCGTCCCTTGGACCACTCTTCATCTTAGTCATCAGACTTTTATGGTGACTGGAAGCAGTCTGTGTACTCGGGTGAGGAATCAGCATCCTCCGCCTCGGAGGGGGGTCGCTCACTGGTGGCCTCACTTCCAGCAGCAACATCTCTAGCAGCTGATTCTGAAATTGATATGATTTCTTCATTTAGTAAATTCTTATTAGTATTATCAGACTTTTCTGGGGAAAACAAATTATTAATTATTTTAAGTAAGTACTATCATTTAGTTCATAATTACCTATTCATGTCATAACATGGATAATTTTGGTTTCAAATTTAAATTAACTAGATCACAGATAATATTATTCCCAGCTGATGAACTACTTATTGCTCACATCTACTGGAAACAAATTATTAGAATGTACACTTACATTACACAAACACTCATTTGTATTATTATTATATTTATTATTAGTCAATTAAATAAAACTCACATTTCTCGAATTTATTTTATTACTTTTCTCGGATTTTGTAAATCAACCAATCTGTCAATGTCAACCCTTTTGAGTTTTTTTTATTATTATAGCAATCGTCCTTTTGGACATTTCTGCCAGTTAAACGCAGTGACATACTCTTTGCTGCCAGTGTCACGTCGATTCGAATAAAAAAAAAGCGAATTTAAAACGGAAAAAGAATCTCTTTTTCCTGAAAAGAAGAAAAAACAGAATTTCCGCAAATCTGTGTTTAAGTCATGGATCTAATTATATAAGGATAGAACTCTTCGACCTCAAACGCGGGCCGAGGAAGAGCGAGCAACGTGGCAAAGGTCTCATTCTAGTAGGGTGACAATGCGATTACTCGTATTGTAAATTTATTTTTTTTGAGGGCAAAGTATACGTAACAGACAAATACAGGCTTCCATTTAAGGATAGAAGTTTTCCTGTAATTTTATTTTTATATAGCAAACCATCAGCCACATTTACGTTACTACATTTTTGTTATAAAACACCAAATTGTATGATAATATACAAGGAGTGTCGCCAAAGGCAAGTTGTAAATATGTAAAATAATAATAGATTTAAAGTAGCTGGACCATGTAAGATCAGTAGGATGGCAACATGGAGAGTGGGGACGTCATGAAAGGAAGAAGAAGTAAGCACATCTTCTCATGTAAGTCTTATTCTATAATATTGTTTTCCAACTTGATGTGAAACTTGTTAAGATGACGAAAGATACGTATTCTTTTAATTGTTGTTTCTTGTGATGCGAGGCATGGGACGGCTGTGAGGGGAGTAGGGAGGCCGTTCGGGCGTGTAGCCCAATATTTTTCGTCGCCTTATCAATGATCACAGGAACTGGTAAGTTTGCGAAGCAGATGTTTAGATGATATATTTTGTCTAATTTAGGCTGTGGATTTATTTCCAGAACCTAAGTGTATATTGCATGTTATACCTAATTTTGAACTGTTCCTGAAGCTTTATGATAGGGTTGACGACAAGGAGGACACAGAGTAGTGGACATCAGGAATGTGTAGTTAGGTTGCGAAAAAATAAAACTAAAACATGCTTTTAACTTAATTTCAAAACTTTTCCCATGAAAACATTTTCCCCAAGCAATCCATATTGGATTTTTTGTAAATTGGAGTTTTATGCTTAGAATTTATTTTTTCCTATTTTATCTAACGGACCTTTGGGAGAGCCCGTTCAGTTCCATAGGGAAATTAGTATCTATAAGTCGTTTTGATCTTATGTAAATTTTTATTAGAAATGATTAAATAATAAATTTTGTCAATTCCCCCTTTCATAGGGCGCCATTGCCCGATTTCGTTTATTAACGCCAGATATAAGAAAAGTTTTTTGTGTAATTTCAAATAGAAATACCTCAATAATTGCCTTATAGAACCACCAATTTATCACCAATTTTGTGGCGTTCAAAATGATTAAAACTGAAAGTTTTTCGCTTGTCAGTCCAACTAAACTAAGAAGTTCAGAGTTTTTTATTAAACATCGTGATGAAACCCGTGCTTCTGAGGAAATGTTTCCGAAAGATGCATGGTCCACCAACCCGCATTAGGCCAGCGTGGTGGACTATGGCCTGAATCTCCTACATGATTTGAAGGGAGGCTCGTGCTCCTCGGTGGAGACATTGTATGGGCTGATGAGAGTGAGAGAGATATTTGTTAAGTCAAAGGGTCTCGGACTCGGACGCGAGACATTGCGATGGCGACCATGTACACTCTCATTCTTTCATTATCACTCGCGCAGCGAAACCGTGCGGACGTCCAGGTTTGATAAAAAAATTGAGGGTCTTTTAGGGATTGAAACCTAGCTAGGCTTTTAACAAGGCAAGGGGGTCCTTTAGAGTGCCAATATGGAGCTGATTTTAGTTTAATTAGTCTATAAAAAATATTTACTAGATCACCAGCACTTGGAACAAACTCATCAATTTAATTTTAAGTAATTTTTTACGAATTTTATTTTGTTGTTTTATTAACATAATTATTTCGTTCATCATTTCTACTACCTACTTATTTTCTATAATTCTTAACTATATATTATTTAGCTATTACTATCTATCTCTTTTCCTTTTCTTACTAATATTCCTACTCTTAATCCTGTTTTTCTTTGTTTGTCTACGAAGTGCGCGTATAGTTTTAAAAGCACTGACAGAATATCAGCGTTGTGGCTCCAACCACAACACTATGCTGAATCAGGGGGGCTACCACCTAAGTGAAGTTGATGCTGATTGAACGAATGGAATGATGTACATTGCTGTGTTTGGTTCATATCATTAATCAAGGTCTCCTTATAAAGAAGCAATCGTCAACATTCCGTTCGTTCACCCAGCGTCAGCTTCGCTTAGATGGTAGCCCCCCAGGACCTCTTCCTTAACCGTTTCACATCACGATTCCCCTTGATGTTTTTTCTTTGTTTATATTTGTGTATTGTGTGAAGTTTGTAACGTAGTTTCTGAGGGAAACTAGGGTTACTAGTAGGGGAGAGGTGACTACGGGTGGCTGAGGCCGCTCGTAGAGGGTACGGTTGAGTAAAACAACTCCTACAAGCAGCAAAGGTTGGTTTATTTGTTATTTACAATGGTGAATCCAATCTTATAGCTAATGTACTTATGATTACGGTAGGGCGCTGAGGGCGCGTACGCGGGAGGGGACGCGACGAGTGTCCTTGGCTTAAAATCGCGGTCGCGGCGGTGGCGGCGTGGTTGCCGGGACGCGGGAAGGTTAACGGGAACCGGACGGGATGGGCCGCGCGTGCGGCGCTCGGACGGGAAGCCGGAAGGGCCGTGTGCAACAGCGCCCAAAGGGCGGTGCACCACTGCACCCAGGACAGGAAGCCGGAAGGGCCGTGTGCAACAGCGCCCGAAGGGCGGTGCACCACTGCACCCAGGACAGGAAGCCGGAAGGGCCGTGTGCAACAGCGCCCGAAGGGCGGTGCACCACTGCACCCAGGAAGGGTCGGAAGGGATCGGGAAGGGCCGTGTGCAACAGCGTCCTAGGGACGGTGCACCACTGCACCCTGGGGGCGGCAAGTCGCTAAAAGTCTGAAGGCTTCTTGCCTCGGGAGCAGACTTTGAGCGACTGCTGGCTGCAAGCCAGCCGAGAGGGCTTATATTGAGAGCGTGTGGAGTGGGGAGTGTGTCTTGATTGGTGCCGTGGCCAAAAACCGGTTGCGGCGGCGCGGCGGTGGGACGGGACGGGACGGGGAAGGAGCGCGTTTCGACTCGGAGTACTAGGCGCGCATGATTCCGAAGAGGTTGGCGGGCATCCTCGTCACATTCCCCTCCTTTTTCTGAAGATTTTTACCTGTAAAAATCACCACACGGTATACCATCTATATGGTTACAAAATCGATACAGGGGTCTACCCCACTGTCGGATCTCTGTTTCTACAAACTATGCAGTTAAAGTTCTAGAATAAATAATAAATTCACTACATGTACTATTGGTCACTCGCTATCTGTACTAGTTACATTCACTTTCTATGTTTATACTTATTTGTTCATCTATAGTTAAAACTAAAGTAGTATTACTGGTCTTTGGCTTGATTATAGTCGCTTATTTATGAAAAGTATCTGGAGGTTAAATTATAGTGATAGCTATCTGACCGTTAAACAAGCAGACTATAGTGCTGGTATCACTTACATATAAAAAACATAACTAAATTATACAACTATCGGTTGCTGACTATAACACTATTAAGTATTTTTTTCCTTTTAGTATTATCTACTTAAACTTATCCTATTCAAGAATATCCAATTTATTATCTCATTTTTCTACATTTCTTATTTACTACATGATGCTCTGCCTCCCCTCCAAGGCATATACGATGATCGTATAGGGCATTCATGTACATCGGTTCTACAAAAATTCGAAAACAGCGGAAAATTATGAAAACTTCAGTTTGAAGCTCGTTTTAACTCATACAAAACTGTGTAACACTTCAATACCGCGTTGTAGAGTACTCGCAACGCCATCTACTGTTTTTTTTTGGAACTAAAGTTACAAACATTAGCTTTGACTTTGTATCTTAATTACAATTTGTTTACTACGGTTATTTGCACTTTATTTCACTTTTCTTAATATTAATATTAACGGAGTTCTATGTTTATATTCTAATTTTAGTAACTTTTATGTTTTTACGGTTGATTAGCCGAATGTACTTATCCCTATTGATTCACTTTAATTTTGAATTTTGAAAAAGATTAATTTCTAATTAAAACATTACTCGCCTGCTTTTAGTAAGGCGCCGGATGGTTCTTGATTTTCCTGGCCCTGCGTCCCCCTCGTCGCTGGCGGCGGTTTCGGGTGGTCGGGTCGTCCGGTGTCGGGCTGACTGGAGCGGGCTCCACTCCCAGCAGCTCCAACCAGTCCCGCCGCTCCAAGTCCTCCTCCTGGTACTCTGGGTCGGCGTGGGCCGGTGGTGTGTAGGGCGGCCTCGGAGACGGGGCCGCGGTGGTCGGCTCCGGTGGCGGTGTTCCTCGTGGTGGCGGCGTGTTGCCGCAGCGCACGTGTTGACCTGCTGCTGTTATAACAACGGTTTGGGTTTGCTTGCCGGTGGTTAATATTGTATTTTCGTAATTCTTCTTGTAATTCTTTGCCGGGACTCTTGAAGAGCTATACGGGTTATTTGACTTTTCTGTGACTCTTTCTGTCAGCGTCTTGTCTACGTGTTTGTTTATTATCTCTTGTAATTTCGGGTTTCGTCGGTAGTATTTTTGTTTTATCGGTTGTTGGCGTATTAGGTTTATTTTGTGTTCCACCCATGTGTTTTCTTTTGGGCTGCTTGTGCTGCTCATGTTTTCGGCGTCTGCTGGTTCTTGTTCTTCTTTCTCCTCTGGCCATTTTATTTCCACTCCTAATGTTTTTAGGATGTCCATTCCGATCAGTACTCTGATTATTTGCGGGCTATACAGCATTTGGTGTATTATTGTTTTCCCGTTTATCGTTATTTCCAATGGCAGTGCTTCTGTTATGTCCACGGTTGATCCGTTTGCCATTACTGCGGTTTCCTTTATCTTTATTGGTTTCTTATTGCTCTTCATGAATTTGTCATAGATTGTTTTGTTCACGTAGGATCTTGTGGCCCCCGTGTCGATAAGTGCGTTGTATTCTGTGCCTAGAATTCTTATCTTTTTGAATGGCCGGTTTTCTTTTCTGGATATGTTTATCACCATGGATTCTGTTTTCTTCTTACGTTTCCTGCAGCAGTCTGTGCTTTTTATGCCCATCTTTCCACATACGCTGCAGAATAATATCTTTTTTCCGTTACAGGTTTCTGTTGTGTGTCCGTGTTTGCCACAGCCCCAACAGCATGTCTTTGAATCGTATCTGTGCATATATTTTTCTTTTTTTTGTTCTTTTTGCTCAGATTCTTCTGTGTCCTCGGTGTCTGTTTGATCACTGTCGTTTTCTGTCTTGAAACTTTTATTGTAGTTTGCCTTCCGCTCGGATATTATTTTTTCATAGTCGTTCGCCAGTTGCGTTAACTTATGGACCGTGTGGAACTCGCTCCTCTTAATATATAGCTTGTACCTTGTGTCCATGTTCTCGAATATTCTTTCTAGTTCTTCTTCCTTGGACATATTACCGTATCTTCTCATAAGGGTCTGGATTTCGATTAAGTAGTCGATGAATTTTTGTTTGTAGTGCTGCTTTTTCGCTACTATTTTTCCTAAAAGTTCGTTGTCGTAGTTGCTGGACAGAAACGAAGCCCTGAAGCAATGTATGAAGTCGTCCCATGTGTCTATCGAGCTTTTATTGTTCCTGTACCACTGGACAGCTTTTCCTCTTAAGAACCGGGGTAGTATTTTTAGCACCTTTTCTGTTTTCACTTCATTAGATTCTATTAGTTCGTCCAATCTTTCTAAGAATTCTACTGGATCTTTACTTATGTCAAAGCTTATTCGCCATTTTGATATGAGGCATTCCTGGTGGTCTCTTCCATGTGGTGAACTGGACCTGTCTCTTTTGTCTTCGTGACCCATTTTTGTGTCTTCGTTGTCGTTGTCTTCTGATTTTACGTTCGATTCTGGTTCGGGTTCTTTTTCCTCTTCTGGTTCTGAGTCGGGTTCGGATTCAGACTGGAGCGGAGGGGTGGTTGTTTCACCGGAGGTGGACGGTTTGGTGGTGCGTATATTGTGCACCAGGTCTTTACGTAGTTCTTCTACGGTTTTTTCTTTGGTTTCCAAGTTTCTTTTCTTGCACTCCTCTTCCAATTGTTGCTTTTTTAGACTATAGAGCCAACTGGTCATGACCTACTTCCCTATCAGGAGATTTTCCCAACCGTACCCCACGCGTGTTTTTTTAATATTTACTGGTAACGAATGTGATCGCTTAGTTCAGGAAGTGAGGGTTGGTTATGGGACGGAAGGGCCGTGTGCAACTGCGCCCGAAGGGCGGTGCACCACTGCACCCAGGAAGGAAACGGGTAGGGCCGTGTGCAACTGCGCCCGAAGGGCGGTGCACCACTGCACCCAGGAAGGAAACGGGTAGGGCCGTGTGCAACTGCGCCCGAAGGGCGGTGCACCACTGCACCCAGGGAAGTTAGTGGTCGGGAAAGGCCGTGTGCAACAGCGCCCAAAAGGCGGTGCACCACTGCGCCCAGGAAGGGAGTCGGAAGGGCCGTGTGCAACAGCGCCCGATGGACGGTGCACCACTGCGCCCAAGGTAGGAAAGTGATCCCCTACTGATTATTAAAGGTTCCGCGAGTTGAGCGCCAAAATGTAACGTAGCTATATTTTGGACTTCCCGTGGGTTATTTCGTTGGGAGCCAAAATGTAACGTAGTTAGTTTTGGACCTCCCGTGGGTTATTTCGTTGGGCGCCAAAATGTAACGTAGTTTCTGAGGGAAACTAGGGTTACTAGTAGGGGAGAGGTGACTACGGGTGGCTGAGGCCGCTCGTAGAGGGTACGGTTGAGTAAAACAACTCCTACAAGCAGCAAAGGTTGGTTTATTTGTTATTTACAATGGTGAATCCAATCTTATAGCTAATGTACTTATGATTACGGTAGGGCGCTGAGGGCGCGTACGCGGGAGGGGACGCGACGAGTGTCCTTGGCTTAAAATCGCGGTCGCGGCGGTGGCGGCGTGGTTGCCGGGACGCGGGAAGGTTAACGGGAACCGGACGGGATGGGCCGCGCGTGCGGCGCTCGGACGGGAAGCCGGAAGGGCCGTGTGCAACAGCGCCCAAAGGGCGGTGCACCACTGCACCCAGGACAGGAAGCCGGAAGGGCCGTGTGCAACAGCGCCCGAAGGGCGGTGCACCACTGCACCCAGGACAGGAAGCCGGAAGGGCCGTGTGCAACAGCGCCCGAAGGGCGGTGCACCACTGCACCCAGGAAGGATCGGAAGGGATCGGGAAGGGCCGTGTGCAACAGCGTCCTAGGGACGGTGCACCACTGCACCCTGGGGGCGGCAAGTCGCTAAAAGTCTGAAGGCTTCTTGCCTCGGGAGCAGACTTTGAGCGACTGCTGGCTGCAAGCCAGCCGAGAGGGCTTATATTGAGAGCGTGTGGAGTGGGGAGTGTGTCTTGATTGGTGCCGTGGCCAAAAACCGGTTGCGGCGGCGCGGCGGTGCGACGGGACGGGACGGGGAAGGAGCGCGTTTCGACTCGGAGTACTAGGCGCGCATGATTCCGAAGAGGTTGGCGGGCATCCTCGTCACAAGTTGTTTGTTTTATGTTTACGTCAAAGTTGCTGGTCATTGAATAAACGTATTATCTATCTATCTATCTATAGGGTGTTGAGAGAACTGAAGGGTGCGAAAAAAGTAGCTGTCGGCTAAAAATTGTCTCCTAAGATTCAGGGGGGATCTGCCATTTCCACCTGAAGGGCGTTGGTAGGGCTAGATCTCATCTCAATGAGATCTATTTTTTTTAAGCCAGCTTTGTTACCGGGGACTTATAAGAAGGAACCATAGTCTAGGGGCACTATTTTTGAATTACTCGTCTCATTTCGAGCGATATATTTCGTTGATTTGCGTCGATGCTATTGATTTTTGAATTTTTTATCTACTAAATTCCATGAGTGCTAAGACCCTTTCGCTGAAGGGCAGTGATCAAAAAGTTCGGAAATCAAAAGAATCCGCGCAAATCAATAAAAGATATCGCTCGAAACGAGGCGTGTGATTCAAAAATAGAGCCCTAGGATGCTACGGATTGTCGCATTATAGAGTAATCTGAGTGAGATGGGGTGCGCTCCCCAACATGCACCAGTTAAGCATCGTAAAATTTTAAGTCCCTTTTCACATTTTTTGACAATATAATCGAAGTGCAAAGATCCATCAAGTTTTGAATCCAGGAGAACACCTAAAACATTATAGTGCGATTTTGCTGATATACTTAGGTACGTTGTTAATAGAGACCACAAACTCGGGCAGAGTCCTTTTCCTTGAAAAATTAACAACGAAACTTTTGGTTGGGGAAAGGTTGAGAGTGTTGAGACCATTAGTAGAGAGCCAGTGGTCTAGGGAAGAGAGTGAGGTAGAGATTGATTCAGCTGCAGCTTCAATATTGCTGTTGGAAGAATAAATAAGGATATCATCAGCGTACTGTAACATCTGGCAGTTATTTACAACGGATTCTATATCATAGGTATATATATATATATATTGTAGAGTAAAGGACTCAGAACAGACCCCTGAGGTAGACCCAGTCGTACTATTTTGGAGAGATTGATATGTTCATCTCTCTTATGGAAAATAACTTGTCTCTCGGACAATAGTCCGCACACGAGGTTCGCCAGACTATCCGGAATCCTCAGCTCTTGAACTTTCTTCCTGAGGATACGAAGCTGAACGCTGTCGTATGCAGCCTGAATATCCAAGAAAGCCGCGACAACGGATTTTCCCTGGCTAAATGCAAGTCTAATGTCTGAAGTCAGAATACTAAGACTGTCTGTGGTGCCTTTACCTTTTCTAAATCCATATTGAGACAGGGCCAAAAGTCTCCCACTCTCCACATACGGTTCTTGACAAGGTGCTCCAACAATTTAATTAATACTGAGGATAAGGCTATGGGGCGGTAGGATGAGTTGGGTTGAGTGCGGGGAAGCAATTGGCCCTGCTTCCCCGCACTCCACCCCGCGCATCTTTACAAAAATAACTGACAAAAAAGGTTATCTATACCTGCAAAACAGTGGTGCAAGGCCTTTTTTAAGATGGTTAATACGATGTAGAATAACGTAAAGTAATAAAAAAACTAGGTGAATAGGGCGTTTTACTAAGAAAGGGCTTTGAAGATTTTTGTATGAAGCCTGGAATACCTACTGTCCGCCATTTTGAAATTTTTTCAAAATCGCGGCCACACTTGAGACCTAGTAAAATCGATAGCTTAGATTAATACAAACTTAAAATATTCTTTGACAAATTCTCCTAAGGTGTCAGGTTTCCAAGTTATGAGCTGTCAAAGTTACACTGGTGGCGCCATCACTGAGTACTATGACTAAAGGTTTCTGTTTTCTAACATGTTTTAAATCTAATTAAATCGATTTTTAACATCAATACAAACGTAAAATATTCTTTGATAAAATCTCCTAAAGTGTCAGGTTTCCAAGTTATAAGCTGTCAGAGTTGCACTGTTGGCACCACCAACACCAATAAGTAGGTAGGCACTATGAAAATTAGTCTCTGTTTTCAAACATGTTTTAAACCTAATTAAATTGATTGTTTATATCAATACAAATAAAGGTAACTTACTTTTAAGGTAGGTACATACTTACAAATCTATTGGGGCATATAAGACACGCACCTATAGGCCTACCGTTGAACTCGCGTATCGCCTGCGCCGTGTGAAGGCAGCGGGGAGTATATTTGAGTTGTCAGACGAAGAATAATAATAAGATAACTGTTCTTTGCCCATTATGGGAAAATACCATTTATATGTGTTATATTTATCAAAAAGTCTCACACATGCCCATGGACATTGGTGACATCAGAATAGTCACCGATATGTTACTGATCTTTAAAAAAGACGATTATTTATATTGTATGATTCTTAACGAGAAAACCTCATATACATGGTATTTATTACAATAGGTTTAAGTTAATATTTAATACTAACAGATAAGTATTAATATTTTTCATAACATTTGGTCAAATTGAAGTTGTATTTAAAAAATGTAGGTATGTGCATGTATTCTTTCCTAAACAGCCACATATTCTATGTACTGGTAGGAGATAGTTTTTTAAGATGATTGTATTATTTTAAGTAAAATAATTAAAATGCATTATTGTGTTAAAACAATTATTATGGATACATATATGTCATATGTTTAAGTGAATAAAAACACATTTAATTTACTGATGTTTTTCCTTTCTAAATGATATTAAAGTCTATGACTTCAAAACATTTAACCTTAGTATAAGATGTCTCTGACTGGGTAGTCAGGGATATTTCGTGAAAATACATAGATTAGTCGAAGATATGCAAAGACACGTTTAAAATATTTTGAAACTTATATTTCTTAGTACTTATTGATAGCGCCAATAGTGAAAACTTTATAGCGGCTCGAGTGGCTACGAGTCTCCCCCACCCCATTTCATACGCCCCGCAGGTACCCACAAATTGAGGTAGGTACAATCGCCTAAGCATTTGTCATATCATAAATTAGGAACTTTTAAATATAGCCAAAGTACTTTTAAAATCAAGTAAAACATGTTTGAAAACAGGAAAGAGAAACTATATTTCATAGTACTTAGTGATGGCACCACCAGTGTAACTTTGACAGCTCATAACTTGGAAACCTGACACTTCAGGAGAATTTGTCAAAGAATATTTTAAGTTTGTATTGATCTAAGCTATCGATTTTACTAGGTTTCAAGTGTGGCCGCGATTTTGAAAAAAATTCAAAATGGCGGACAGTAGGTATTCCAAAATCTTCAAAGCCCTTTACATTTTTTTCAACACATTTGATCATAAAGTGGGTCTTATGTCATTGTTTTAAGGTTCATAATGATATGTATTACCCAGCCCGTGAGTAATAAAAATAAAGCACAAGTACGTAATGGTTTTTTTTCTAAATTTCAGCAAAGAGATCAGATCTTATTTTATATTTAAAATTAAGTGTAAATATTGAACTACATATTTGTAAATAGAAATATCATTCCACTAAATCATTTAAATTTAACAGAAAATTATCATTTATTTGTGCTAAAATGTGAAAATATATAGTTAAGTATTTTTTTATTATTTGGCTGTATGGCATACTTGTCAATGTGAATCTCATTTTGCGAGCGAAAAAAGAAAAATAAAAGCGCCTCTTTTCAGAATTTTCAGATGTTTTCACTTGGTTTTCACAAACAGCACTTGTTTTCATCAAATTGTTATTATTGTCAGAAATACAACACAAAAAATGTCTTCTTCAAGTGCAGAACAGGAAACCTACGTGGGTATGGGTACACAGACAAAAATACTTTCCGAGGCGCAACACGCAAGTGATAGCTTGTTGCCGTCAATATCAAAAGAAAGTTTTTATTTCTTTCTTTCCTCGCAAATGTGTTGAAAAACATCGTATGACACGCTTGCGCATCGGATATTACATTAGAGGCGAGTTTAGAGCCCGAGCCGAAACTTAGCACACTTGTAGCATAATGTACTATTGAAAAACTTGACGGAAAACAAACCTGATTGTTTCCGTCAAGTGTACGGTGAGCACAGTAACAAACAAGAATTTTAAAAATTCCATAAAAAAATCTTAATTTTTTGGATTTTTTTTAGTATTTTTCCCGTCGATAAAACGAAGCATAGTTACCTTATTTAATATGTGCACATTATAAAGACTCACACTGTATATATTCGTGCGTTTTGTGTAAGTTTTGTGTCTATATCCAAACCCTCAAACTTTCACATTCAAGTAGGATTATATAAAATGCCAACTGCCAGATACATACTCTTCCCTGGCATACAGTAAAGTGGGACCTGGGTTTCGCTCAATGGTTTCGCTGTATCATGGGCGAACGATAAAACAAGCCCGAGCCGAAACTTAGCACACTTGTCACTGTAGACAACCTATTATAGAATATCCATACTCAAAGATTATAGACAATACATAAATCAATTATTATGGATTGGATTGTCGATAAGAGAGCGCTTTTGACTAGGACACATGTTTTCATTGTTATCATATCAGTAAGGCAGAGAGAGACAAGAAGAAAATAATGATATGTGGCCCTATATGTAGCCGCAACTTAAGTTGCAATCGTTCACTCCTCACCTGACAAATCTTGAACGCATTCAGTTCATAGACATACGTTTTATAATCTGTGAATGGCATCAAATAACACCGGCGTACTAAAATTGTGCGGCTCCGTTATTTAATGCCATCTAGGGCATAATATAACTTGGCATCATATAACGGTGGCATAGAATAACAGGAACGAGCTTAAAATGTCCGGTTCTTTTATGTACGTCACTGTTATTTGATGCCAAAGTGGCATTGTATGAAATGGCAGAGAATAAAATGTGCGTACATGTCGCTGCCATAGAAAAAATTGGCTGAGAATAGTAGGGAGTCGTCTTCTGTAGCAACAATTTTATCAGAAAATTCATTTTTCGATCTTTGTTCGGAGATTACATTCTGCTCAAGACAACTTGCCTCAGAGGACTTATCACCGACCATCTGTCCATCTGAATCTTGATGTTCTGCTGAATTGAAACAGTTATTCGAAGCATCCAACGTCTGATTGTGAGGGCTAGGTGTTTGAGTAGTGTGTTCCATCCAGACCTGTGCATTCTCTATCAGGCTCAAGCAGAACTTGTGGCCGGATATCTGAATCTTGCCTCAGTTTTTTTTGAACGTCAGGATAGAAGGCCTGTATACTTGAAATTCTTCTTTTTATTGTGGCTTGAATTAGCTCTAATTTATGTAAATTATTGTGATGGATAAATGATGATTCGTTCTTTTGTGATGCCTGATGATTATTTGTGACTTGGTTCACAATATTCAGTGGACTCCGTGTATATTTCAAGGTTTTTTTCTTAGCACCTTGAGAACGAGAACCGACAGCTTGGTAAGAAGAATTTATTCCATCCGTCACCTCTGACATTTTGTCAGGGGAGTCAAATCCTGGCGGTTTTGATGAAATTAGTGTTGTCGAATCTACACGTGAGTTCGAAATCGTATCAACAAATGTTGCTTTATCGACATTGAGCTTTTTGTTATTTCTTTTCAAATGAGGTTTCGAATAGTTGATTCGTTTTACGGACGACCTGTTCTTCTTCGCTGCTGTAACTGGCAGACATCTAAGATCTGGAAAAAAAAATATTTTTTAAGTCTAAGATGAAATTCGTACAAGTAAATTCGTAAAATTGCCAAAAATACATATAATCACCATCGTTAATTATATATGAGAGGCTATTTTCGTTAGAAGCTGCTTGTGTCTTCAGCCAAATAATTTTTTTTGCATCTTCATAAGAAACTGAAAAAAAAATAATGATCCATTATTTGTATGACTCAATGATTGTATCACAATGGTCTGATAATTCATTCATAAGAATAGGACTATAATCACGACATTCAATTGCGTAACTAATGCCAAAAGATATCAAATCATACGGCCCTTTGGTTCTCTAGAACCAGGATTACCTAGCCCGAGTCTAAATTTGGATGACCAAAGCAGGGTTCCAATTGAATAACCAGAATTAAGTTGCCCGGCCTTGGTCCAAGATTAGGTTGCCGTAGAATGGCTGAAATTGAATTTCTTAATTTTGAACCATGTATCAATACAAATAGGTCGAAACTATGTGCCCTTGTTCCAACCTAAGCTCAACCCTAACGTTCAACTTTGAGGATCCCGTATGGGAATACTCTTTTGGGTTCGGAAAATCAAAACATCATATGATTTGAAATATGCTATACATATAAACTCTTATGTACAAGCTCTTATGCAAATACAAATTTCAAAAAAACACTCTGCTAGAAAATAGATATGTAAATAATCTACGACCCAGCGGAGAGTTTTTTTCGAATTTTTTTCATTGTTTAAGAAAAATAAACGAAGCTGCAATAGATGGAAACGGTTCTTTGGCTTTGTTCTTTGAATTTTGTTCAGAGTAATATATTGAGTGTACAAATAAGTTTAAAAGATTTGCAATAGGTGGCGTAACTAGCATTGAATCACATGAAACCAAAACGTAACTTCATAATGTAAAAGAGTTCGCTAAAGCTTTGGGCGTGACTTAGCAAATGATTTAAAAACTTTTCAAGGCTATAGGAATAGTACCAAAGCACGAAAATTAGATCAAAACTACAAAAAAAACCCTTAAAACTTATTTTTTTTTAATTTTTTCAATTAAAACAATTAATTTTAATTACCTTTTAAGTAATTAGGAGCATGAGGAAATTAAAAGACTATTTTGACTTATTGGTAAGGCTCAAGCCTCCTTAAGGTAGTTCCAGCGTGGTATAGTATAGTCAGAGCATTTACTATGATCAAAAATTTAAAAGCTTTGGCTCACAGACGCTCACACATACAGTCGAATATTTTTAGTTACGGTGATCTGACAACGTTGCTCTAAGTAAAATTATTAGAGCTGTAAAGAATTGGAATTTCGCGCATTTTATTCAATGCTATTTCAGGGAGCGCTGCGTACAGTGTTGCCAGATCACAATAAGCTGTGAAATGAGGAGGTTAGAAATGGATAAAAAATTAATATTTTAATTTAAATATCTTTAAAACAAAACGTTAAAGTGGTACTTTTATTTTTTTAACTTATTCTACAAACATTATTCCACATTCTCTTACTTTTTTTTCCGATTCTGTCGAGAGAATGTTTTAATATAATTAAAAATAGTTGAAGAGACCGGACATTTTACATACTTTGAATGAGAAGTGATCCTCGAAATCGCGAGCTTTGAGCTTGATTATCTCGCGATCTAAACGACCATAAATTCTGCAACTTCGGGATCTCATAGATAATGTTATTCTGAGTTCAAGAAAAAAAAATAGTCCAAATCTGTCGAAAAGTGCTCTCATGCTGGAACTAACTTAACTTATCCATGATACTTACACGCTTCATATTTCACAACAGCCATATAGAATTTCCATAGTCTTGAGGGATTTTCGCCGTCCTTAATTCTTCTTTCAGTTACCGATAGACGTTCATTAGGATATGCGATTATACTTTTTGAATCAGCTCCTCCGCGTTTTTGTATCCAAGAATTAGGTATGCAGACGTAGTCATCAATATTTTGGTAGGGGGGCTCCAAAAATTGCACTACTACGTATCGGCACTTATGAGGAAAATGTACCTAAAAAAATACCAACATACGTTAACAATAACAAATCAATTGATGTCGACAGATTGACGCGTCAGTGTCTATTCCAACTAAATAACCTTGAACTCGCGCCCTGGCGGGCATCTTTGTAGAACTCAAATAGATCATAATGAATCACAATGAATGCTTCAATCAAATTAGAAACTAGCGTTGCTTACGTTCATTCTGACTTGTCTTCCTCGTGATGGCAGTGTCAACACACTATGGGAAATAAAATTAAGTTCTCAGGCATTTAATTTTCTCAAATGAATCATACTCAGTTAGTTTAAAAATGGCCGCGATTGTCCTCTTTAGTTGTAGAACAACGTTTGCTGCGAACGATTTCGCCCGGTTGGTTTATACTCATATACGTATGACGAATTGAGGAAAGAAAGGAAGAGACGGCAATATTTACGGACACGTACACACCATTTGAGTCCACGATCAATACTGAGCTAGTTGCTAATGCGATGAAACGTTCAAATATCAAAAGATAACGAACGAGTCATAGGCCACTTTTAACCAAGGTCAACTGTTCGGAAAAAATTATGTTAGAATACAAATGATTATCATTTCAACTTCAATAGAGATTTGTAGTGGAACGTTTGCAATTTAACTTTTTCTGGGTATTGTAGATTCATTTTCGAAGAAATTACAACATTCGTGTCAATGAATTTTGACATTGACGTATTGAGAACATAAATAAATAAATTTATTCATAGCCGTCAGATGGACGACGGAGTTCAGGGTCCAATTTTATGCTTAATTCTATCTGTGGATAAAAACTTGAAATCTGACAGAAATGAAATTATGGTTTCGCAGAAACTCAAGGTTCTAGACAGATATTTATAATAAATTCAAAAGACAATGCACCAACTGGTCTCATTTATTACTTAGCGTTACTATAAAAGTACTCATGAGCTCGCTCAAAATCTTAATGTTTTCCAGCATCACTTCATCCACCGTCGCTAATGGTGATTCAATCTTCTTCGTAAGGCTATTAATGTCGTAATCCATACTTTTTCGAACGGACTCTGCATATTTATTTGAAAACGTCGAAAGCCTCAGTACATGATCCGCATTAGCCTGGTTATCATTTTCGAGTATTTTGTTGATCACTGGATTTGCTCTGTTAGTTCTAATGACTTTAACAATGTATTGATCTAGACTAGCAACTATGGGCTGTATGATCTCAAGCATTGTGACCGTATTAAGTGTTCTTGTAACTCCAGAAGATGTTGAGAGTCCATTTTGATCTGCATTTATAAGCTCACTACTGATGTCTTTAAGTATTGAGGTGACGGCTAGTGTGCAACTATTTGTTAAAGAAGAAATTCACTTCTTTGCAATTTGAGAATCTGAATATCGTATAACCGTAAAACCCAAATAAAGGTAGAGTAGGGGAAAAAGGAGCAGCTTTGAACACATTTTGCTTATTTATTTATACAGTAAAACTCCTATAAATTGGAAGTAAAAAGAAAATGAGAGAGAGGTACTCTCGTTTCTATTTTTCTTGTTTACCAGTGAGCGATTAAAGAAAAATGAGAAGAGCATTTCCTCACTCTCTTTTGACTCCAAATTTAAAATGAAAAAACCATGATTTAAAAATTTTTTTATTTCACTGTTTTTTTGGAATTTCTCGAAATCGACCGATCTCAATCGTTTCAAACTTACAGCAAATCTAAGTTGAGTGAACCCCGTTTGAATGCCACCGGTCTCGATCTAACCGGTTAAGCCGTTCAAAATTTGCAAGAGGTTTACATGCACCCACACACACTCACACACACACACACTTTCATAACTCTCCGGAGTGTCCGTCCTGCCCAGTAGTAATTGAAAATGCGAAGCAAGTTTTCTTTGAGTGCCCACGCTTTAGCCCAGAGCGAAATGAAGTAGATACTGCCTTGAACCAGAAGATCTACCCAGAATCACTATTAGAAGCAATGCTGTCATTACAAACTGCCTGGAACGTCATCAGCAAGCTTGCCACAGAAGTTCTCACAGACTTACGTTCCATCGAAAGAAGAAGAGCAGGAGACATCAACTAGAAGGAAGTAAGAATAACACCTTAGCTACCAGAAGGAAGAGCAGCAGCTATATCCACCCCCGCGAATTCGTGCCTAACGGCGGTTTCCGCGGGGATTCAGAGGCTGGACGAGAGGGTTTTTTTAGTGGGTGAAAATCCCACACTACCGACCATCATCTTTCACGGTGGTGTCTTTGAAAGATTTTTTCCTCCTCGAACTCAAAAAAAAAAGAAAAAAAAAACACCCTAGTGTGCAGCAAGTCCGACATACTAAGGCACTAACAACTAGCCTGTCGAAGACGTAAATGTCGTTCCAAACCCTCTATAACAAAACACACACACACACACACACACACACATCTGATGGAAACTCGATTTTTGAAAAATAGAGTAAAACCAATAACTTTCCAATTTCTAAAAATTTTTGGTTTTCTTAGTGGGAAGTTAAAAATAATACACTATAACATTTAGTAGATCAAATTATCGTAATTTTTTAAAATAATTAAATTCCAATACTTCTTACAAAAAATAATAAGTTTCAGGTCATCATTATGCATACAAATCAATATAATTATTAGACTTTAACCTTCATCGTATAAGACAATGTCACATGTCATACTGATTCAAATTGAAGGTCTTTTAAAATGATACAAAGTATTAAAAAATACTTTTAAAACATACCTTCAATAACATGTTTTTGCAAATCAAAACTCATTCTTTTAAGAACTGGTTATCAAAGAATTAATTATTAATAGTGATAAAGGCCCTCGAAATGTGTTTTGACTAAGCCCATAATACATCGCTGCACGATGTTAGTGAATTAGGAACAATACACTCAACTTAATAAAATCATGTTACTCTTTGAACATGAGATCCAAAAGGGAAGACTCAATAGCAAAACAATGATCGGTCATCTAGATGTCCTGTAAATTTGACACAGTGGCGTCTGCATACAAGATATGGGGTACACGTAGTTCGTCACATTGTTCGTTTTTAAAGACTTGATGCTACAGTCGACGCTCTCTGTACAATTTTACACAGCTCTTATGGACAAGGACGATTCAGGTACAGAGAGAGTCGACTGTACGTTACAGAATTGTTGTTATTGGTTACTCTCACTACTTCCTTTAAAAATCTAACATTGGCGAGATGCCAAGTTCTAATGTATTTACTGTTAATTTTATACTTGCGACGACGCAATCATCTTTGAAGTCTGCGAAAAAATAATGGTCATCATTAGTTTTATAAATTAATCACAAATATATAATGCGCTGTTTACTGTTTCGCTGATAAGTAGATTTAATGAGCCATAAATTATAACATAACAAATGAGGTTATCTTTGAGCATAAAAATTATTGAACAGTCATCTATGCTATTATCAAGTATTAATATGTGCATTGAGAGAATACCAGTTAACTCATTATGATGCTGTTCTTCGTCTAATTACTTATAATTTTCCTTTTACACCTAATCAGTCTGCAGAGCAGAAATTTTCTGTGGTATATTATACTTCGGAGCATTCAATATCAATTCGTGGAAACAACCAGCACCTCATTAAAATTCTGCAACAAACGGTAAAATCCCGAAATATTTCTGTTGTTTACCACAAAAAATACTTAAATTACTGAATTCGTGTTGTAAGACTATTATGCTGTAATTTGGCGGCAAGTGTCGCACGCATTGACTCCAATTGAATCAATGGAATATATGTGTCAAGTACCATGACAGTAGTTGATGTTTTTAAATTGATGGCTGTATAAATAATATGACTATTATTATATCGGGTGAAGTACACTATAGAGCGATGGCATTCTACGAATAATTAATGAATCATATCAAAATTGTTTGAGGAAAACCAACATTCACAAAGCACAAAGGCATTAATTAAAATAATCGTGGTTTATTAGTGTATACTAATTGATATACATTCAAATACATACAGAAACATGTAAACATGATATAAGCTTATCATTTAATCGTATGTATTGCTACATAGTTTCGTTTAGGATCATTCGTTAAAGTTGCTACTCCTTTTAATCTCCACCACACGTACTTAAACCCCATGCACCCTTTGAATGCGCAGTAAAAAAACTAATTTTTGGTGGCATTTGAGCTTGCACTAAAACATTCAGTCCTGATTTGTCACACTTCTTTAACGAAAGAGGAATGTCCGCGCAACTTTAACGAACGTATTCTGAAAACTTGATAGGAGTTGACTGTAGTCTACAGAAAGCTCTATTTACATGAAAAATATTTAATATAGCTCCTTAAAAGGTAAATTTAACGTAGAAATCTTCTATTTATTTTGGGTTTTATTTGATTTAAAGTAAATTACCTTTGAACTAAAATTAAGGTATTAAAGTTTTTATCATTAAAATAAGAATAATAATCAGGTACAAATAACTGTGTAAATACACGGTAAAATTCATTATTTATTACTAAGAGCTTTGTACTCATGGTGCTATGTGATCATTAATCGTAACACAACTTAACTCATTCTGCCATACTTGGCTCTCATTTCCAGAATCTTCGTACGTATACTGCAAATAATATCGTGTGTGTCAGTCGTAACCCAACCCTGCTTGCTTCCATAATTATCAACGAATGCTAACAGTACCATTCTTGCATGTTCATCTAATCCTGGCCTTACATCGATGCCCACAGAACTGAAAGCTTTTGCTTTTGTCCCCGTTAGTGAACATACACTTAATGCCTTCTTGCTAAAAATTTCTGTCAACAACATTCGCGCTAATGTTCTGCTGTCGTTCGACTTTCGCATGCACTTTCTGAGCCCTGCTTTGCTGACGTATACATGACTTTGAGGTATAAGTTCGATCAATCCCGGCTTACTTTCTCGATACTTTAGAGTCCATCTTGAATCATTTGGATCGTATCCGGCCGGCAGAACAAACTTAGTCTTGTTGCCACAACTTTGTTTTGTCACATCTCTCGTTTCAGATCTAGAGATTTGGAGATTCTCTGTCGCGTTTAATTTCTTGACTTTCTCTGACAGTGTTTGATGTATTAGAGAACATGACTCCATGGAATTTCGTAGAGTATTGTGTAGTTCTTCCGCATAAGCAAAATTGAGGTTCATTTGAGTGAAGAGGGTACCCATTTCATCCAGCAGTTTCTGCTCTGCAATCAATCTAGATTTCAAATTCTGATTTCCTGAAGTAATATTTACACTCGTTGTCAGTGTCTCTCCTGTATTATTCTCAAGAGAAGCCAATTCTCCAAGACAGTTAACCTCGCTGATTATGTCGACATGGGAACCATCTGTAGATGCTTCGTAATCTGAATCTGCTTTGTGGTCGGATTCGATCCCGTTATCTGAAGCTACTTCTTGATACGGTGAGTCTTGGTCTTCCATCAAATATTCTTCTGTCTGGCACGCGCTATCTTCTACTGTTGGAGCACTTTCAACACTAGGTAATTCGTTAGTTTCATAATCGCAACAACCGACGGCCATGTTGAAATCCGTTTCGGTAGCCTGATCAACGATCATTTTTTTTGATCGTGGGTGTTGATAGACGTTATTTTCAGAGATGATTTTAGATTCTATTTCAACCGAACGGTCGAATGATAACGTAGTCTGCGTCTCAGAGTTTATCGTGCAAGTGGGCGTTGATTCCACAGTAATACTTTCAGTAACAGCTGCTAGATCCATATTACAATGCTCGGTCAGACTTTTTTTCAATTTTACTTGAATACGCGGATCTTTATGTAAATAGTTTCTCTGAGTATTTGAAAGTAACTCACTTGAAGTTTGCGGCGTAACAAATGATGATATTCTCTCGGTGGCACTTTGAGTCTCTAAATTTTGAAAATAGCTATTAGAATTAAAAGGAAGCCCAATTTGTATAGTTGCTATAGGCGGGTCTTGTTGTGATTGTGAATGTTCCATATTACAGTTCAAATGGTTTGATACGTTGGATGAATTGTGAGTAGCAAGTGGAATAGCCACTCTGGCATTTTGACCTTCTGGTTTATGATTAGTGTGAGCTCTAGCGATAGACTCCTTCAACAACTCATTTCTTATAACTTCTTGAACGTAAGCATTATAAGCCGGTACGTGATGATTTTCTTGTCGTGGAAAGAACTGAGTGGGCGGGTAGGTCGGGTGAGGTTGGTTGGGTATAGCAAATCCTCTATTCATCATAATATTAGAGGGGTAAGCTCTTTGATCAATATTCTGCGGCATGCTAGATCTCCTTAACGTATCTTGCATATGCGCGATTTGCTGTAAATAGTCTTCTGGAGTCGATACGTATTGTTGTCCATGTGCTGGCTGAACAAAAAATTGAGACTGGTGAGCTAAGCTTGAAAGATTCTGTACAGCTGATGTGCCTCCGACTCTTTGAAGGGGAACACTCTGATCAACACATATTCCTCCAGTAGTACTTATAGCATTATTTACATTCAAAGAAGATTGTAAGTGTTCTTGAGCAAGTGGAGCTTGTATGATAAACGAACTAATAGATGAACTGGACTGTTTTGTCAAATTAAGTGGGGGTTGCACAGTTGACTTCCTTTTCGCAATATTTTTAGTCCGAGTTTGCTCCTCAATCGAGTTGTTGAAAATCTTTGTGAATGAAGATTGTCTTCTGGCTATGGGTTTAATCGGTTGAGCGGACAGATTGTTCGAGTTGGGTTGTTGGCAAGGAGTTGCTGGTGTGTCATCCATCAATCTTTGAGATTGTGGCCTTTGATAATTATAAATGTATTCATATTGCTGAGCAAGTTGCCCGGCAGTGCTGGGAGGTCTCGGTACTATCGCTGGCATAGTCAAAATCCGGTGAAGCTGAGTTCTTTGATTGTCACCGATTTCCTTAGATTGTCTGGAGGGTATGTTTTGTGGATGTGGCTCCGGGAATGAATGTTCATAATGAACCAGCGGAACTGATCCCTCTTTCAATGGTTCAGGCGTAGGGTGCAGTTCTGCGATGTTCGAAGGAGTTTTGCTTGAAGAGGATCTTTCTTCCGTCACAGACTCAGGCTGAAATTCTAAATCGACATTGATATCGTCGTCACATTCATCTAGGCCTATGACTGACTTACTATGTGGCTGTTCACCATCTTGACCAACAGATGAAGGTTGCTTCTCAGCTGTAAGCTTTGGTGAAGGTTCTTTCTCATGTGATCTCTTAACTGTAAGCTTTGGCGGAGTCTGGATTGACATATCAACTAATTGGTGTTCTTCGCTCAGTTTAGATTGGGCATTTTGCTCAACACTCATCTGGTCGTTAGCAGCATTATTAACTTCCTTTTCAGAGCTCTGAATCAATTGATTAGCTTCAATTATTTCTGATTGTTCTTGTTCTCGTTGTGCCGGCTTCGTACTTGTGTGACTGATAATCACGCTTGGTTGAGCAGTTCCATTTACTTTTAAACGTTTGTAATTCATGTTTTCTCTGGAGTGCATAAATGACGGCCGTTTAATCGATATTCTTGATAAAGGTTTCCACGGATTATCATAGGGTTTTACTATCAATTGAGGTTTAACCGATTTCGAACATAACCAGGCAGGATTCATCGCACTACGTAGCTTTCTGTTTAATACTGGCTCTGATTGAGTATCTGAAACCAAAAATTTCAATATATACTCTATAAATATTCTAAATCATCTTAACTATCTATTGTTCGTTATCAATAGTATATAAAAATAATAAAGCAAGGTTCATGCCTTAATGGTCAATTCAGGTGTATTGAATATTACAAGTAGAGACGGGATCCGCATAATGGAAAATTATCGAATCATAGATTGTTATATGGGCCTTTTCGTCCAACTCGGAAGCTAACTTTTGCCATTACTTTGCAAGTATGTGCGTCCATTACTACTCGAAATACCAAATGTAGCTAAATTAACATCTAAGGCAAGGTGAACCTTACCTTGTTGTTTCTGAATAATACTCGACTCATTGTAAAGTTAAAAATTTTCAACTATTCTTACCTCTTACTTCTGATTCCTCATTTTCATTGAACGCACCAGTACTTTGTGATGCTATCCAGTCTTCTGCTTCCTTAAAAGTAGCTGAAAAGACAATATTTTTACTGGTAAGTTAGTTGAAGGCTATTTTAAATGAAAAAATTTTAAAAAAAAATAGCTTGCCTGCTTGGTATTTGATTGTGGCCTTATAAAACTTCCAGTTACTATTGAATCTCTCTCTCCTCTTAACGCGCTCTTTTGTCAAAAAAGGATTTTCGTTCTTTGGGTACCCTACAGCAACCTTTCCGTCGTTTACTGGTCGTATTATTAACCAAGTACTCGGCACGCAAACGTAGTGTTCAATGTCCTTGTTAGGTAATTGGATAAACTGAACTACATAGAAATATATTTTTTTGTTGCCCTTGGTAGTTTTCTTCATCTAAAAAAAAGAAAAAGTTTGGTAAATCCAAATGTGCATGCCGTAAACGCTCAGCCATACGCGTGATTTGTTCGATATTACGTTTATGTATGCGAAAAATTGTTATTAAAAACCCTATCTATAGATAATAAATATTACGAAAAAGAATGTTTAAAATATTTTGATTAATACGTTTATAACTGATTATAGGGTAAAGTAACCAGTACCCAGCCCCCTACCTATTCCCAGCCCCCGCCATAAGGAAACTATAGTTTTTCATGGCATATACTATTGATGGCTGGAAATAGGTAGGAGGCTGGGTACTGGTTACTTTACCCTATTAATTTTATTTAAGTTGCACTTTTGATGTTTGTTTAAATTTTACACTATGATGTTATCAAAAGATTCTTTGCTAAATTTTAGTTTGAAAACGATTGGTTATACAAACTTATTCCTTTACCGACATTTGAATGTATAACATTTGTGTATTAATATTTTATTTTTGTATTGGTATACATCCTCATACCACTAAACCACCTGTAATTAATTTCAAAATAATTCAAAAGACGAAGTCAACGCTTTTTTATTCTCAGACATGAGTAGGGCATACCTCAGTGTTTTGCGATTACGACATACCAAAAAAAAAATTAGTAAAGTGGTCGACCCTCAAGGCCATCCTTGCAACTTCCCGCTAATTTCAGACGCAACGCGATCGTAATGTACCTTGTTGTGACGTTTTTGAGCTCTTCGAGCTCAAAAACATGTTTTACAAAATGTTCAATTATCGATATCTCACGAACGAATCAACCGATTTTGATGGGACTGACGGCATTCAACGCGTAATTTCGCGCTCTACAACAGATCTCTTCTTAAAAAAAACGTTCCGACAAGAATCTTGAAAGTTATTTTGAAAAAACATTTTTTTGAAATTTTTCGTTTTCGATATCTCACGAACGAATCAACCGATTTTGACGTTCTTGGCGGCGATCGACGTGGTTTTTAGAGACTTAGAGCTGATTAGTTTTTGGGATCGATCGATAAAGCCGTTTAAAAGTTATTCCAAAAAAACGATTTTTTGAAAATTTTGTTTTCGAGATTTCTCAAAATCTAACGAACCAAATTAATTTAAATTTTCATGAAATTTAACGGCAACAATACTCTTTGGATCGCTACTAATCTCGATCCGATCGGTCAAGCCGTTCAAAAGTTATGAGCGGTTTACATACATACACAACCACACACACACATACACACACATACATACAGCCGCACGGATACCACTGCCGGAATAGTCAGGGAAGCTTCTTAGGACCTCAAAACGTCGAGATCTGATGAAAACTCGATTTTCGAAAAACGGGGTAAAACCAATAACTTCCCGATTTTTCGGAAATTTTCAATTTTCTTAGCGGGAAGTTAAAAAAACATTAATAAACTTGAGTCACATCAGTACTGTAAATCCCCGATGTGAGAGTTCAATGGCTCACTAGGTACTATTATACACGCGCTAAGATTAACCTCGATAAAAAAAATTTCAGCATAGTGACTTCACAATCAACGTAACGTTATCTATTCATCCGGTACTCACCGAAAATGTATCAGAATCTATTGTTAGCGCGTAAATAATTAAAGTGAGTTTAAAGAAGCGTAACGTCACTAATACTTCAATATATAAGAATACATTTTTCCAAAACTGGAAATAATTAATTCACCAGTATTAAATTCACCGAAGATATATCCACAAATCGAACACTAAAAATTTTTAAAAATTTTACTGTGATATTTTATGCTATTATTATATTGTCCAATCGCGTTATCATATTATTATTGAATTACGTAAACACTTTGGAGATTTGTGTTGCTTTGAGCTCTGGAAAACACGTGATTTAGATAGAGTTGATTGGCTTTAATAAATTGACAAACACCTAATCCACTTAAATGTTCAACAATTATGTTCCATGAAATTTTTCACTAAGCCAAATATCGATGAGACTGGCACTGTTGTCCCATTTCCTTCTAAAAATATCTATTAATAAGTTTCACCTTTCTAGTTTGGGCATAAATTCCTTTACGGTGTGGTTTATTTTCATTTCAATGTTCACGAAACCAATTATTTTTATTATGAGATTGGTTCACTGCTTAATAGAAATAGAACGTGACGTCCCAACTGTTCCAGTGTGAATGACTGCCTTGAAAAACAACCAAGCTGTATATATAGACTCAGCGGACATGGTTGGAAGGCATTTTATAAGCGGAAACCTTGTTATTCGAATGATCTGTATAACTGTCAGTATCAATATGTCTGGTAACAGCCCGTTTGATGGCTATTTCTTTCGTGACATGAGTGACGCATATCATGAGAGTCAACGTATCATATCGTACGGGCTATAAAACTTTTGTTTTAGTGTCTACTTCTCGTCACTATGCTCATTTGATATGGCCGTATTGATGATTTGAAATTCAGATCATCATACGGCGCTTTACAACGTGATCTTATAGTTGTCATGTAGGTTAGAAAACGTTTATAAGGTTCTATAATCAATCTGCCATTGTTTCATAAACAATCAGTCATATATGATAAGATTTTTTTGAAATGTTCTTTTAAAAACATAACATGAAAGTATGATAAAAATCGTCGACTTAGTTTTGATATTAACGAATCTTATTGAAAAAATTTATCTGGCTTGACTCATAGTACGAAAAAAGTAACATGGCAATATGTCAAGTCGTAGATCATGTCAACATAAATTTATCACAGTCTTTTTAGAAAATAACGAAGTTGTTAGACAGATAAACTCGTATATCTCTATTATTAAATGTATTCTTATTGATTGTAATCATTGATTAATGACAGAAGTCGAATAAACCAAAATGACAAAAAATATATCAGGTTCAATTAAAGGCTAACATTACGTGTTGTGGATTTAATTGCAGACTTTGACGCAGAATCATCGTCTATTTATTTTATCAAATGAAATTCTAGTGCAATTCGATTAAATCCAGTTGGTATTTAATGTGACATGAGATAATTAAAGATGTCTCTAAAAAAATGAAAGTTAAATTTGGATGGTATAAAAATGCTTGTTTGATTCATTTGATAGCTAAGGTAGCATTATAAAGTTACGTAAATATGTATAGTATACCAAGTAGTGCACAAGAAACTCAAAATCTTAAAGTTGCTCCAGTGACGTCACAGACTACGTCGTATAACATTTAATTTTGACCATCTACTCTCGATTGTTGCTAAGCTCAGCGGCAGTTCGATTGTCATACCGACTTGTCTTCGGTAACTGACGTTAATCTAACGTTGCAATAATTAGAAGTACTTATTTTAGCTCTATTGCATCACCTAGTGCCATCTCGTAGAATGAAACTAAATGTCAAACACTATGCAGACTAAACAAGGAGATGTCGCGCCATCTTACGGATCCACGCTATACTATTTTCATCACTGAAGTTGTATATAGGGTATGTAGCTAACAAAATAGTTCCATAAAGTTCCGTCTTTTTCACTTATCAATGCCCTCGCTCGAAGTTCTGTCAAACTATTTCATCAACGAAATGTGACACATGGCGTCGAACTAATTCATTGGTATATGTAGCCTTGTTTCCTACCATTTCATGCAGTTACGTTGCGTGCAGTGTTTATTAACTGCAGATAAGTTTATCCATATTTATCAGATTTACTTACAACCTTTAAAGTTTTATTTATTCAGCTTATCTGTTAACGTTTTAAGCACCTCTTGTGTCCTAAGGAATATTTTTATAGCAGTTCAATAGCATTACTCCGTATCAAGCGTATAAATACTTAGCCTTGACGAGCGCAGTGTGATAGTGCACTTCCAGAGTTTACGCTGAGAGCTTACTTATGGCGCGAAGCCACAGTCAGTTTACCGTTGTTGACCTTCACTGCCTTTTGCCTCGAGAGTGGAAAGACCATCCTGTAGGAGTTACTAGAATGATTCTAGTGAAGGAGTTTCGTCATCACCTGCCAACGTATAAAACGACGGAGGGACTAATCATCAACATCGACAACGTCGTCGCAGAGTCCCGAAACCATTGCGACTTTATATGGTTCCGGAAGCATCACGAGGATGAGCTAGAGCCAGACCTGACGAAGTACTACCCTATACTGATCCAGATCCACGAAAACGCCGGGATATCTCAGATTTGATCAATTACAGCAGTTTTAAATGGTAAGAGGATATGCTTTATCTTTTCTGACCTTTCACTTTTATGCAAAGAAGAGTCGACGTGTTACTAAGCAATATGATAATAGCTGTCATTTGTTATTTTTAAAGGTGCAAAGAGATAATAACCAGTTAAACATATTTTTTAACATATTATAATATCAATCTGTAATATTCTCGGCGTTAACGGTGGTGACGTATTAATAGTGTTTATGTCAAGCCTACTTCAAAGTTCAGTCGCTGCATCAACAAAGACATTCTATTCGTCGTGAGCTTCAATCAGAGATCTTTTTTCTCAGAATTAATGTTACAGAACTAAGGGATTTTTTTCTTTGTTTCAGATTAATGTTGGCAACTATTTATGCAGAACTGATATCCAAGACTATGCTAAGCTTTTTTTTACAGTTTATAACAATTATTAAAAAAATTAAATTATAAACTCACAATGTTATTTTGTTAGATTATACGCCAAAATGGCATCAAATCTTACAAGGCTTTCATGACAAAAGTCGTTCAGGTTTTACAGTAACTAAGATTAAAAATCAAACACTATGCGCAACTAATCTAATCCAATTTCTGTGACTCTATTTAGGAACTATCCAAGCTCATTGCTAATAACAGCAAATAAAAATGACTCTTATATGTCTTTTATCTTATGTGCAAGTTTGGCCCATGGTCTTAAAATAATGAGACAAGCGGCAAAACAAAGACATGCGCCATTCAATAAATTGCATATTTTCTTTATTAAGGCAATAATAAATTAATAAAAAGTTAACTTAATACCAGAGCTCTTAATGCGAAAAGTTGTTGCCAAGACGCTTGAAAAATGTAATTGGTAGTCTAAAAACTTTTACGTTCCATTTTCAAGTATTTGTCTATGAATTCATTGACTTCATTTATCTTGTCTATAATTTTCGTAAGATCATGTTCCTTTGCTTTCTTTATGATTTGCTGATTTGGCATTGGTGCACTTAATTTACGCAAATCAGAAGCTTTAAAACTTTCAATTTCGCTTCCGGTGACGGTCGAACTATCTTCAGCTCTGACCGACTCGTTCGTTGTACCTTTAATGGTCGTAGATAGTTTTTTCACTTTTGAATTGAAAATCATTTGTAATTTGCATTTGAGCTGCCGTCTCACCAAATGATCTAACATACGATAACGTCATCTGCTGGCGTAAATCAATGTAAACCATGGCATCTGCGTAGAAGTCTGTAATAAAAAATATTGTAACGATCATTCTTGTTCGTCTAGACATCTGATACAAAAAATGTTGTAATTTTTTGTGAGTTTAGCCTACAAATCATAATCATTAAATGAATATTGCAGGACTTACTGGTTTTGAATTCAATAGTGATTCGAAACGTTGGCCAAGATTTACTTGGTGAGCGTCTTTTTTTTATGTATGCAGAAAACTTTCTTCTACTCGTTAGCGGATACGCTACCATCGCTTGATTTTGAGTGTATGAAACCCACGTGGATGGGACAACAGCAAACTTTGCAGTCGTCCAATACGGCATTATTGAAAATGTTATCACATAATACAATTTTTTAATAGGCGGCATCTGTGACGAATGAAACATTCAATAAATATTATTACTTTAATAGACAAAAAGTTTTGAAAGTCCAAATGAGCATGCCTTAAGCGCTCATGTCATACACAAATTATTTAAATTTAATATATGTATGTATGTGTGTTTTTGTTTGAAATTTTTTTGAATTTTCCCGCGAGTGGTGTTATCTTCTCTGTAGGTCGAGCTAAAAAACCTTAACAGCTGATAAAGCAGTTAGTAATTTTACCATCATCTATGCATAGTTTCTGCTTTCTTATTATTATTTCAATCCTATTTTATGAAAAATAATACATATGGGGGCTGAAATCGCAAAAAAGTCACCAAACTGATAGTCGGAATAAATTTTGTATTGAACACTTTGTTGAAACAGAATCATTTTGACTCTCCATTTTCACAGTGGTTTCTGCAAATTTCCTAAGGAATAAAATAAAAAAATAATTAAGTCGTAAATATGATTTTTGACAAAGTTGTAGTGTTATCAACACCAGTGTCCCTATGAATATCAAGCGCTCCGCGCTTAAGGCATCCAGAAAATCATTATTATTCATTAATTTACTTACAATTCATTGGCCACGAAGCTGGGTCATTTTCTAAAAATTTGTCCTGTGGTAAAATTGTGATCAAATATTGAAAGTAAGTTAAATTATGATTATATTTATTTGGGTATGTAGAAAATATATATGTTAATTTGAAATTGTTAGTTTTAGTTACTTTTCATAGCTATATAATTAATTATTATTTTTTTTCTTGAAAGGTAGACAAAGAATTGTTCCATTCCGATACCAAACATTTTATCGCGATTTGATACTAAAAATAATATTATACGTATTCCAAATATTTATAATTGGTCATAAACAAACTCTTTTACGAAAAAATATAGTTGCTTTTACATTAAATGTAAAACTATTGAATATATTTCGTGTTTTGGCCAAAATGAGACTAAAAATTTAGTTTTTTTCATAAATATAACACATAATTAAGGTCTTTTAGTGTGTTTAGTTGACAAGGATATAATACACAACATTCTTTTATTAAAATAAGCAATAAAATCAATGTATTTATTTATTCAAATAACGTTAAATAATGTTTTTTTTTGGGACAGTAACGGAAAAATTTCGGTCGGTAACGGAATGGCATTCTAAAGCTTTGAGTACACAAAAGCAAAATTTTGTATTAAATTACGTTAATTAATTTATCATTATTGACTATAATGTTTTATTATTGATGCGAAAAAATATTTAACTGTCTATACCTAGACTAAAGAAAACACACAGGTGGATAATTTATACTTTTTATTTTTTATTGAATATTTTCCTACCACTTTTGATACAGTTCAATAAAAAAATAAATTAAAAGCACTTTCATAAACTCAACCAAAATTCGACACCTCTGTTGACATAAAAAAAAATGAACATATAAACCTTTTAAAACAATCAACAAATTACTTATTTTAAGCATTCACATTAAACCTTAATCAACTAATGAGGAACTTTTCTGACTACCTACTTACAACGCCGCGGTCGAATGAATATAACAGTATAATATCTGGCATTATTTTCAGTTTTCATATTTTATGTGACCGAAGCGTTGAAGAGTCGTTAAATAATAAAAACCTTTTACTTCTATGAGGAACTCCTTTTCAATAATTTATCGAAGCTTAATCAACTATGAGGATCTGTTTGTACCCCTTTCTTACTAAGAAACTTTTAGGAACTTAATCAACTATGAAGATCAGTTTGTTTCTTAATCACAAATAAAACTTAATCAACTATGAAGATCAGTTTGTACTCCTTTCTTATTTAGCAGAGCTATGAGAAACTTTTTTCAACCATAAATAAAACTTTATCAACTAATGAGGATCGATTTTTACTCGTCTGAATCTAGACAATTCCTGCAAATATAATCAAATTCAACTTTTCCTTCAGTGCAGTTAACACAAAACCGTTTTGAACATGCCATACATTTAGCAATGTCACTCAAATGGACGCTCTCTGCGCATGTAGAACACGTTAAAGAACGAGTAATCACTGTTCTTAAGGAACGGCTCTTGTTTCGGGCTACAACTGTATTTTCTTTGTCATTCCCTGTAATACGAGCTTTTTTCATCGGAGTTTCATTATATTTAATAGTTTTTGACAACTGCTTTACAGTTGTTTTGCCATTGCTAAAATCATTTGAATTTATTTCTGTGAGATCTATTTGCATGGGTACCGTATCAGTAAGCGTATTGGACATATTAGGAATAGTCTTCAAAGAATGAACTTCATCTTTTAAAGTAAGATCAATGATTGAGAAGCTATTTTCAGTGCTCAATGACGACGATGCTTTTACACAATCTGTTACAACTGCTGATGTTGCTATTGACTTGGGATCTATGACAAAAATACTCGTCAAAGCAAATTCTGAAGTAGAGCATGTTTCCGTACAGTCAAGAATAACATCTGCAGTAGCAATGTCAAATTGAGGAGAACTACTTGACGTCATTCCTGAACGACTGGATGTCTTCACACCAGCCACATTGACTTCTGTAGCAGCTGTTTTGATTTCCGAGACAGTGCTTTCTGGAAAATTTGTAGTATTGTCTGGAAGTTTATAATCAGTTGCAATATTTACTAAAGCCAAATCACGGGTTGGAATTGGAACATCTGCCTCAATCATATTTGAACCAATAGAAGAATTGACTGGCCTTGGCGGAATGGTTTCAGGTTTCAGGTCTTTGCTTGTGGACGGCGGATTAGTTTCAGGTTTGGACAAATTTATCTTGTTTGTGGATGGCAGAAAATTTCCAGGTTTGCACAAATTGACATCAATGTGACTAGCTGTGCTTGTGGATGGCGTGTTGTCAGATTGCTTATTGCGAGCGATATTTTCTGGGAACGTATGTTTTTTCAATGAAAAGCATTCACACACCTGATCTTTGTCTAAGCGACAAAAACAACTCAAGACTCTGTGTTGTACATGTGATAAATGGCTGTGGCATATTATTTGATGGATGCCTAATGTTCCAGGAACGGCCTTCAATTTTGTGAAATCAAAACATTGATCAATGGCGTTAATTTCCGCATTCTGAATAAAGAAATACTTTATTGCTTTTGAAATAGATTGCAAAACTTTGAAGGCCTCTTTGCCATCTGGTACGTCACGTCCATATGCAACTTGCTTGTCTAAAGTTCGTTTGACAGCACCACCAATGCCATCTGCAACGCCTTTGCCGTGGCCGCTTTCCGAAAAATTCCACGTGCAGTAATCAAATCCCAATTCAGTGGTGTAATGGTTTAGTAGGAAGAAATTTTTCTTTTGTCTATACTGGGAACTTGGGCCGTCTGAATGAAAATGGAGCGTTTTTACCTCAGGTGTAGTGGTTTTGATGGTCTGAATCACTGGCAACAGGTGAGCCCAGATAGCTGTAGGTTCGTGGCATTTATTTTCAGATACTGAGCAAAATGATTGCGATTTGTTTGCCCAGTATATCATCCCACAGTGTAATGTAACTTGGTTCTTAATAAAGTGAGTTGCTTGAACTTCTTCGTTGGATTTACATTCATAATTCTCGCTAAAGTCACACAGAATAAGAGCTTCTGTAGGGCCTAGGTTTGCAATTTTTTCTCTGTACTTACGTTGCTGGTGCTTCCAATTAAAATAATAAATTTTAAAGTCTGATATTTTGTTTCGAAATTCTGTTATTAAGTCTGTTATCGTTCCTTTTTTTTGTACTTTGACTGTCTTCTTCGTAATTTTCTGTACTAAATTTTTTCCTTCCATCTTTTCATATGTATGATCTATTCTTGCCCATTGCTCCCACTGAACCCTCTTCTCTAAAATTTCTCCTTCTAGCGCAATATTTGGTAAAGCTTCTTTGCAAGATTCACAGCGGCCGTACATACAATCGAATGAATTAATATCACACGACAGTACATCAGTCAAGCTTTTAATTTCGTTACCGAAAACTTTGTTTTTAAATAAAACGGAAAATAACATTTCCATGTTGCTGTGCTTTATGCATAGGCAAGAATCCCGATTCTGGACATTTGGCGATAACACATAAAAAGGCTTGTATCTATAAAATGTCACGAAACTGTACTTGCCTCCTTCGTCTCTGTAAATTCTGAATAAATTTTTTAAAGTATCTGTAAGGTAACGTATCTGTTCCTTTTTTTTCTTGAACGTTTTGCACTCTTTTTTTCCGCTTGTGGTTCGACTTATATCGTCACGTAAAAAAAATGGTTCTATTTCTGTTCTTATCTTCTCAATCTTTTTTCGGTCTCTAGCTAGCCTCACACGGCCCTTTAAACCTAAAAGTTTTGCCACGTATGTTTTTGATTGGGTTTGAGGCAAACATGCAATATTTTTCAATACTCGTTTTTCTTTATGAGTCTTGATGTTTTTGTATGCTTTTCGCATTGTATTTTCAAGAACTTCTTCACGAGCTCTGTGTTTCATTATTGTTTCATTTAACTGTTTTACTCTTCTGGCACTTTCACTTGTTACTCGATATAACTTTTTGCGCAAAGTTTCTATCTTTCTCTGCTGTTTTTCACTTTTAATTCTCATGCTGAAGTAAGCTTTCTTCCACCGTTTCAAAAGAATGATGTGTTTATTAAAACGCCAGTCACTTTTTTGTTTTTCTGCTATTTGAGCTTTATCATTGTTTGTTTCTAATCTTTTATTTTTTTGGTTTCTCTTCTGTTCTTTCCACTTATTTCTTACTTTTACTTTTTCTTCGTCAGTCATTTCTGATATCTTTTTATTCTTACTCTGTATTCGTTCGAGATCTTTTTTTTTGTATTGTTCGTATCTCACTGGATCATTTTTTAATTTTTCTCTGTATCTTTTCATTTTTTCTGCTGCTGATAATGGCATCTACGAATAAAGAAAAAACAAAACATTGAAAATAAGAACATCTGTTATAAAATAGTAATAAATATTTATTTAACCGAGGCATATCCACGTAGGTATCAATATGATCTAAAATACTTTTTTTATTATTATAAGTAGGTACCTACTTATATATATTTTACTTACTACCTTTATAGATACTTATATATATTTTCTTATTATGTGTGTGTCTATTTTATGTATTTAAGTATGTTTTATTGCATTTTATATACTTTAGTCTATTATTATTATCTCTTACAAAATATATTAATTTGGTGACACTCTGCACTACTCACGTTTTATTAAGATTGCGCATAGCGATAAGGCCGCCTTTGCGCACTTTGTTAAATTATTTATTGTGCAATTTGTTTTGTAATTTTGTGTGCAATGTGTTTCTATCTATCTACTTAAGCTTTCTATTTTTATATTATATGAAATGTTATTATATTGTTATTATTTGACGCAAACATCAAAATATTTTTATATGCAAAATTCACATTCGTCCGCAGTATAATCATATTTTCTACAATATTATTATAAAGAAGAAATATTTGTGTGTGTGTATGTGTGTGTGTAATGAATAAACTTAAAAACTACTAGACCGATTTTGAAAATTCTTTCACCAATAGAATGCTACATTATTCGGGATTAACATAGGCTATACAATATTTTGAAAAAAAGAACGAAGTCATTACCTATCCATGAAAAAGTAGAAAAACCGAAAATATTTAAGTTAGGTGGCGCCACTATCGCACATGATCGCTCTCAGTCCTCAGTGAGCCCAATGTGTACTAGGTTTTATAATTCCATTCCGATACTTTTTCTGTTCCGCATATACGTTACCGACATTTTGGTTTCGGAATGGAAGTAACGGATACATAATTTGCAAAACAATATTACTTCTATCTTTAACAATTTAAGAATCTAACAGTTTCGGAAGTATAAATTGGATTCATGAATGTATGCGGCACATAAATAAAGATACATTAGCAATAATTGTGGACTTCTTACCTTGTTTTTTGGTAACGGAAGGAGGCAGTCAAAAAAAGTTCCACAGGACGCGTGCTAAACACAAGTGCGTTGCTGGCAAAATGAACGAATTAAAGATGGCGGAGATATCATGTGTCTTAGTAAAATGTTGCCATTTTTTAATCAAAACATGAATTGGTAAAAAAAAACAACGGAAAGTTGGTAAAATCATGGTTTCGGAAGTGGAGTTTTCCACCTCAGTCGAAATTCGTCGCAAAGTTTTTTATTTAATTTCTATTTATTTTGATAAACTTTTGGGAAAATAATACTTGTATAATAAGGTACAAGGTTGATATTGCATTGAAGCTAAAAATATTCTAAAGTCCTTTTTCACTCTGCGGTGGGTTGCGATTTAAAAATCACGTTGAGGCCATGGGACATGGAAAAAAATACCATTTAGCAAAAAAATTTTTATCATAATTTATTATTTGCTGCGTTTTAATTACTTTGTCAACTTAAAAACTTACAAAATATTAATCATTGATTCTACTAAGCACAACAACAATACTATAAAATAGCAGTACAATAAAAGAAAAATTATCAAACTTGTGGGACATAGCAAAAATGCCATGTACAATTTTTTAGAAAATGACCCAGCTAACAACACGTGTTTTGATCGGTCTTAACCGAAAACTAAAAGCGTAGTATATCACGCAAGCACTGTGCACAAACTGCTGGCGAAAATCGTGCATCCGCTAATTAAACATATGTACATATATGGCAGAACCAGATAAGTAGTCATTATCATATCTCGCAGCTTTACTGTTATGAGACGGGTCGTGAGATTGGCATGAACTCTAAATAATATTATTCGATAACAATTTATTCTTGATATTAGAAATCAATCGCCATTCTAATTTGTGTCGACTTTTGTAATGTTGACTTTTGAGTTTATAACATTAGCCCACTTATTACTTATGCATTCATTGTACATCAATAAATAGCATACCTGGAAATCAACTTAAAGTTGCAAAACAGTGTTAATGGAACAATTTTAGAATACCTACATTCTAGTGTATTGGTATGCATGTAATAAATACTCTAGATTTATACAGATAAAAGAGAAAACAATGCGTGGAGTCTGTATCTAGTGTAGTGGTCTTTGTCCGTGAAAGAAATAACGGTTAGTTCAAAATGCTAATTAACTTTTGATAATATTTTTTTGACTTGACATCAGTGCAAACCAATACTACAATGATATACCTGTAACTGTAATTCGTACAATACAACTTCTTATCCTTGGAGAACTTTCAATAACGTAGATCTTTTGTATAAGGATCTGAAATAGCAAACGAGGAAAACCCACAGCTACCAGGAAGAACATGAAATCACATTTCGTCGTCCTGGTGACATACTTAGGCACTTAGGCCAAGGCCGTAACGTGCGAATAATTGACGACGTTCAACAGGTTTCAGCAAAAAATAACACTGGTTCAGCGCGGACGAGTTCGTCGAACAGCGAATAGTTTAAAACAAATATACTTTCCACTCAGTGTCCTCTACTGACACGAACCATGCTACTGGTATGGTACTGATCTGACTGTTTATATACTGAAAGAAAAACGGTATAGTTTTATTTTGAAGAATAACTGGATGTAATTGACAAGTAAACGTTAACTACTTTCGTCCACTCAGCCGACACCAAGCAAAATGCTTTTTACATTCGCTTCGGCATACTGGTAAATTGTAATCGTCTAATGGAAGTTAGACGATTCTGAATATTAGCTAAGGTTAATGGCCGAGTCAATATTGCCACAGTTTGCATGCTAGACTGATGGTATCAAATGGATTAGAATGATCTGGCCAGATGACGTCCTTCAGCGAATGAATATGCTTGTCATTTGAATCGAAATGCACGTCTGTGACGTACAAGACCATTCGTTTTCTGAAACACATCAGAACACCAGTAATTTTTAATCAATCTGTCAATCCTCCTTTTCCTGACAAAAAACATACACTCAGTATACACTTTCACGAAGAAACATTGCATGTCAGTTTTGCCTTGGCTCTGTACTAATTTCGACAGCAGATTCAACACTTGCAAAATCACCGATTCAGTGGCAATGACAGTCTTAATTACTTGTAAAATCACCGGCATCAGATATTCTCGAAACACGTGGGCATGCAATTCGTCTGGTACCCAGATCGTCTCTGTTAATTTTACGTACGTAGTAACTAAGTGGTCCGACATTTTTAAGCCGGATCAACAATTGACTAAGAACGATCAATACAGTTTCGCTTTCATATTGAAAATCAACTAGATGAAACCGTCTAAATATTAATTAAACCACGTAGTCGCACACGAATACGAATCAGTATGCTATATCCATGAGTTATTAATACTTATACGCCGTAGACAAATAAACACGTTGTAAGAACCATTAAAATGCAATAAACACGAGGCTTTGAATTTTATTTGCATTCCGTCGCATGAACTTTGTACGAATTTATATTATGCGCATATTATGCTAATTCTTTTTAAATCGAACATTACCCGATAGCGGCAAACGAATTGGAACTGACGCGACGTCGCCTCAAGGCTTTGAGTATTTAACCAGACAGCTATGCAATTCTCTAAGCAACACTTTAAAGCTGCGCTCATCGCTGTGATCACGGCTGTCGCAGCCGTAACATCGTTCGCTGCGCGCACCGACGTTTTGTTAGGTATTCTCTAAGCTCTACTTGCTCGTCGTCGATCTCTCGGCTGCGGGAACTCACGGCTGTTGGCAAGGCTGTGCTAGAGCGGCGACGAATCTTATTTTTACAGTCTATAATTTCTCGACTAGTAGATTTTGGCTATTTCCCCGTATTAAAAAATACATTAAGTACACATTTTATATTAAGAGATATGTAGTAATTGCTTGAATGTATAATATCAATAATTTACTACTTTAAAATAAAGGCACAACGATACAGATTAAAAAAAAAACATAACCTAACTTTGTGCTTGCGTTTGCGGTCGAAGTTACACAGTTGTTGGTAAACAAATACAATAATGATGAAAAAAACTCTCCGTTCCAAGAATGCTTAAGTATGGGACTGTGGTTCAACCCACGCCAGCCACTTGAAATTTTTACGCATTCTACAATCTTCCATCATCATTTTACGTCTATACCCTTTGTGACTATCACACAGTGAACACTTCGCGAAGTGTATTTTGAATCTAATAAGAAGTAAGTAAGTATTACCTACTAATTATTTATGTTTTCGTCAATAAAATCAGTGAGTTTATTCAATTTATCAAGTCAATTACTTAATATAATAGGTTTTTGGGTGGTACTAATTTATAAATATCAACTTTATTTTCAGTGGCTCGTAATGCAGGACCATCCACAGCTCAATAGCTCAAGTCAAAAAATTTATTGGGCTGATGGAGACGAGATCATATCTTGCCACTGGCCATGCCTGTACAGTCAATGCTAGGACCCGGATGCGAAATGGATAGGCATAAGTCGCTCTAGTATTGAATAGTGATGGCAACGGGTGTGTTAAAGATTGGAAGCAGTGGGCAAAGGTATGTAATGCACATATTTAATTTTGTGTTAAGACGTTTGTATCTAGTTCAGTGAAGTAAGATCTTTTTTTCGTTGTGTGTAGTATTGGAAAGATAAAAAGGCTACAGTTAAAAGGAAGGCCAACATGGCAGAGGACAGGTGGTGGGGTCGATGCTGAGGTGGTGGAGCTCATAGAGCTAGAACAATGAATTATAATTATCGCTGGTGGCCTAACCTCTGCTACTGGTGATAGGCACCTTTCTATTAATCCATTCCCAGTAGTTATGTACCTACTTACCTATGTTAAATTCTTTACTAATGACATAAAAGATATTACTGTATAAAATAATTAATCCTTACTAATATTATAAATGCGAAAGTAACTCTGTTTATCTGTCTGTCTCTCCGTCTTTCACACCTAAACTACTAAACCGATTTTGATGAAATTTGGTGCAATTAGAGATTAGAGCCTGGGAAAGGACATAGGCTACATTTTATCCCACAATTGGGCACGATATAACCTGTAGACCACGTAGGCGGAGCTGCGGACGGAAAGCTAGTGCTTAATAATCATATTAATGGTTTTACTAATAGTAATGTTTTACTATAACTAACTGCCGTTGAATTTACAGCTCGCACGGACGGAGCAAGGGGCGGTGGAAGTGCGCGGCGCCCCATATTAGTGGAGACACCGACCCAGCGCGGGCGCCGCTCATTGCCGTCACAGAGCAAGTGGTGGGTCCCCGCAGCGACGCCGCGTGCTTCGAGGCGCGCGTACCCAGGGAGGAATGTCTGCGGCCCGGCGACGTCTGCTGCGACCGTCTCCGCCATCGCAACGCCGGCTGCTCCGAAATGGCGAACTTAACAAAACGATTTATCGCCGTTGAAAATGCCGTGCCGATGCGGAGCTTGCCATTGCATGGTCGCAAGAAACGTATGCGCAGGGCTACCGCATGATGGCGGAAGCGCTAGAGAACTTCACAAACGCAGTAGGCAACGTCGCACAACAGATAGTTGAAGCCATTCTACAATCTGCTGTACGACGTTGACCTGTTTATTAGTACAGTGGTTCCAGATTCAATACTAATGATGACTTTAGCTTAATGTCCTGGTTCTTGTTTGTGTTTATCCATGTCACACAAAGCGCAAAGTTCTCCTAGTATGGGCCTACATGAGCTTGAGCATTATAATTATTAATAATTTGCTCGTAAAAATTATAGTATATTCCACTTTTTTCAGACGAGTCCCTATATAATAAAATATTAAGTGACATTGATTCCAATTTTCAATTAATACTTTTGAAAACTCGTAAAATCAAGGTTATTATATTAACATTTCTCAGAAACTAAGGTTTGTTATTATTTGAGACTGCTCGATTTTGTGGAATTTATACTACATTTTTTCTGTTAAACTAAGAACCTTCAGGTCTTTTAATAT